>CM054057.1:308651314-308788062 GCA_028641055.1 Alopecurus myosuroides | reverse complement strand
TTTGCGCGGCACCTCTTGCCAAGTTTCAGAACTTCTCCCAAAAAAAAATTGTTTCTTTTATTAAAATAATAAAGTTCACTGAGTTGAATATTTACGTGCTTAAAAAAATATTCCAATGAATTCAAAAAAAATGTTCACACATCAAAAGACGTTCACAGGATTACAAAAAAATTGTGTTAGAAAGATTGTCATAGTGTTCAAAAATATTTCACGTATCAGAATATATTTGCGGAGTTAAAAAATATTTTTAGAGGATGCAATTTGGTTATTTGTATATAAAATATGGTATAATAGCTTTATAATTTTACTTTGTACAATTTTGTGTCATATTTTTGCATATGTGCTTAAGAAAAAAAAATCGTTTTTGACACTCCAAAAATGAAAAATGATATTTTTATTCAAGGAAAAATAAAACTTTCTTCGTAAACATTGTTAGTTGTTCCAATTATGCATATTTGTGTGGAATATGGTCACATTTAAACAAACTATGCCATGAATGTGGCCATAACATCCGTCATTTTGGCCCGAAAGCCATGAATCTTCGTAGGAGATAGCTCATTATATGAACACCTTTTCAACCCAATTATCGTACTCCAAGTTTATTATTTTTTGTGGACACTTGGACATAATAAACACCGGTGAAGGTCTTGCATCATTTCAAGGTTTTTTGAATTTTCTGGAATTTTCTAAGCCGGTTTCGGAAAACGGTCAAAACGTGGGACATGACCGTTAGTACCTAGGGGTTGAATCTTCATGAAATATTGGTGTATCTATGTTGAAATAGGTACTTGGGTACCTAAAACTGATTTTTGCAAAAAATAACGAAAACTACGAGGCACCTGTAGTTTCAAATTTAGCCCGGTTTCAGCGGAATCGGCTGAAATTTGTCTTTTTCGAAATAGGTGTATATGAATCTTTTTAGAGAATGCAATTTGGTTATTTGTAGATAAAATAAGGTTTATAATAGCTTTATAATTTTACTTTGTACAATTTTGTGTCATATTTTGTGTATGTGCTTAACCAAAAAAACCGTTTTTGACACTCCAAAAAGGGAAAATGGTGTTTTATTCAACGCAAAATAAAAAATTCTTCTTAAACATTGTTAGTTGTTCCAATATGCATCTTTGTATGGAATATGGGAACATTTAAACAAACTATGCCATGAATGTGGCCATAACATCCGTCATTTGGCCCGAAAGCCACGAATCTTCGTAGGAGATAGCTCATTTCTATGAACACCTTTTCAACCCAATTATCGTACTCCAAGTTTATTATTTTTGGTGGATACTAGGACATATATAATAACACCACGCGAAGGTATTGCATCATTTCAAGTTTTTTTTGAATTTTCTGGAATTCTCTAAGCCGGTTTCAGAAAACGGTCAAAAAGGGGACATGACCGTTAGTGCCTAGGGTAGAATCTTGATGAAATCTTGGTGTATCTATGTTGAAATAGGTACTTGGGTACCTAAAATTGATTTTTGAAAAAAATAAAGAGAAAACTACGAGGTACCTGTAGTTCAAATTTAGCCCGGTTTCAGCGGAATTCGCTGAAATTTATATTTTTCGAAAGAGGTCTATATAAATCTTTTTAGAGGATACAACTTGGTTATTTGTAGATAAAATATGGTATAATAGCTTTATAATTTTACTTTGTACAATTTTGTGTCATATTTTGTGTATGTGCTTAACAAAAAAACCCGTTTTTGACACTCCGAAAAATGGAAAATGATGTTTTTATTTAAGGAAAAATAAAAATTTCTTCGTAAACATTGTTAGTTGTTACAATATGCATCTTTTTATGGAATATGGGAACATTTAAACAAACTATGCCTTGAATGGGGCCATAACATCCGTCATTTGGCCCGAAAGCCCATGAATCTTCGTAGGAGATAGCTCATTTCTCTGAACACCTTTTCAACCCAATTATCTTACTCCAAGTTTATTATTTTTGTTGGATACTAGGACATATAATAACACCACGAGAAGGTCTGCATCTTCGAGTTTTTTGAACTTTCTGAATTTTTCTAAACCTGTTTCGGAAACTTTCAAAATGGGGACATGAGTTAGTACCTGTGTTGATGATTGTGATTGAAATGAGATATGTAGAGGCCCCAGACCGGTAGGTCCAGAACCCCTCATATGCATCATTCACGATCCCAGAAGAACCAGTCGTGAACAACATACGTAGTTGGCATACAGAATACATCATCCATTACACGAATATAGAGTCTTACATAAATGGTCACATGACCAAGTTCTTGATAACTGTCACGCAGGACAGACATTCAAAGTAAACACAGCGGAAGACGATAAGCATAGCGTAGTAGAACCCGAGTCACGCCTCATCCTACAGGCTGCTGACTGGGAGACGATCCTAACTCGCAGGGCCATCAGCGTAGAACTCCTCCTCATAGTACTCCTCCTGAGGTGGCTCCTCGTAGTCTGATAAGTAGATACCAGGGGCGAAACCAAATGAGTACATTGAATGTACTCAACAAGACATCCTTTATTAGCTTACAATAATGCATACATGCTTATTTGGTAGAGTGGGTAGGCCATACATATGGTTCACTACCCATGACAGATAAAAGACTTGCCATGGTTGATTCTTCAGGTTCACTTCTTTTGTAAACAAAATCATTTAAAATAATGTAGTTTTGCTCTCGTAGATATCACATATCTTGGAGGTTTTATAATACTTTTGGAAAAGAAAGTTTTTCTTTTCAGAAACTTTTAGTAGTAGTTTCTTTCTCGTCGGTATCTCGCAGATACCAAGTCATTCCTCCATAGTACCTCTCAGGTACAAAAGCCTTCCTTCAAAACCTCTTTTGAAAAGTTGACACAATACTAGCTACATGGCCATTCAACCGTCCATATCCGAGGACGCGGCTATCTCGAAATAGTTTTACTCTGCAGAGGTGTACACATTTCCACCAGATCCAGAGTCTGCCATGAAACAACCATGGACTGTTCCCAACCTATGAGAACATCAGATAACTGGTCTTGACTATCCACTCTGTACAAGCTAGTACATGACTATCTCTTCAATTGGGGTTTCCCTCCCTGGCAAGCCATGTCACACACCGCCTAACAGGAGACCCAACTGCTGCATCCGGAGGGAAAATTAATCCCACACTTTAGATGTCCCGTATACTCACTCCTAGCGACACTTCGGTTCGGAGGATCCAATCCCCTATAGCCTTTGAGATAGCACATATACTAACCCTAACAAGTTTTTAATCAAGCCCCTACCCATATTGGGGTAAAGTGGCAGTACGATAATGGTTGTCCAGCGAAGACTAGGTTATGTGTCTTTTGTAAACATTTCTCATAAAATTTCCCATCATAACACTCCTTCCGGCAGACAGGGTCTCACCCTTCCTCCGGGGTTTTCCTTCCATAAGGCATTTGTTTACAAAAACACATTTTATTTAGTTCATTTAAGAACTCAAGTTTTAAGTAGGTGCATGGTATTTATATACCATTTAGTGTCTAAGGGCTTGGTAATACCAAGTTGACTATGATTATGAGTCCTTATACTAGTAGTAGTAATAGTAGTAGTAGGATTCACACAAAAATAGTTTTTGAAGGCATAGTTTTGTAAAACTTCAGAAGTGGAAAGCATGCATGATAGATAATGATAAGTAGTTATACAGCAAGCATTAGGATGGCTTGCCTTGGTACAAGTGATGGTCCTGATCCTGAAAGTAACAGGAGTTGCAATACCCTTCTTCAGCAATTCCTTCCTCCTCGTTTTCTAACGTCGTAAAAAGAAATAAAGACACACTTTCAGAACCAAGCAAGGCAAGCAATGCTACAATCAATACATACAGCAAGCAATCAAAAAGTACCACCCATAGTTCTCAATTTTTCCTTAAAGAAAAATTGGCATAAAAACTATAGTTGGAAAAATCCGCTTTTTCCTAGTGCTTATGTGTGGCCAAAACAATGATTCTTAGTTAAGAACATTGTGGACCAGTGGGATATAGCACATGCTACTGGACAGTAGGGTGTCCCATAAAACACATTTTGATGCCTAAAAATCCCCACAACAATTCCTATGGCTAGCACACATAATTTGCGAAATTACTCAAGTAGTGAAAATAAGTTCATGACAACAAGTCAACCTATTTTCCACTATGAGGCAAACATACCAGTGGGTGCTCCACTAGTAAATATGCTCACCAAGAGGTTAATAAGCCTCTGGTCACTTTTATAAAAGTGCTAAAAATAACAAACAAACACCCAAAAATTCCTACTCATACTAGTAGAAAAATTTAGGAAACTACTAGACTAGTTTAGACTATACTAGCTAATG
This sequence comes from Alopecurus myosuroides, assembly GCA_028641055.1. Lineage (NCBI taxonomy): Eukaryota > Viridiplantae > Streptophyta > Magnoliopsida > Poales > Poaceae > Alopecurus > Alopecurus myosuroides. The sequence goes on along the minus strand of CM054057.1, from coordinate 308,783,741 downwards.
TTATGCACAAGTGTGCAAGATTTCAGAGGCAAAATACACCTCTAACCAGTACCATATATGCTACTGGATCTCACAAAAATGACATAAAAACATAGCTAGGAAACAAGGATAGATATGCTTAAAAAGCTACACATGTGAGGAGATTTATTTCTAGTCACTCAAGTGCTACTCATGCTTTTGTGCTATTAAAAGGAAATCTACCAGAGGTGAAAACCCTAATGAAATATTGCCACAAGTACTTTTCATCCTCTGGTTTCCATACCAAAGAGTCATATTTTTCCCTAGTGGAAAAACAGGACACAAAACAAACATGAATATTCTAGTGTGAAATCTAGTCCTTAAGCATTCCTATTTTAAACCTATTTCAAACACAAGCACCAAGCATCCAGAGGTGCTATAAACATATTAACAGTACCTAGGTGGTACTGGTTCCATGAAAAACAATCTAGCAACTAGCCTAAAGATTTATTTAAATATCTACTCAAGATATACCTAAAAATCTAGCCATTAGCAAGACATAAGCATGGAAAACTAGTTCTAAAATGCTACCATTCAAACCATTTATTCTAACATGCTCATATAACTTGTATACATCATAACCACAATGGAAAACAACATAACAAGCAAGATCACATCATTTGCAACTCACAAAAGTAACATATAAGGCAAGATCTAGAATTAAAATTTAGGCAGAAAATAGCCAAAACTTGTTCTGTCTCTCTAAATTTTTCTGTTGCTCTAAAAAGCAAATCCTTCTAGGATGTGATAGTCCTTATCACTACAAAGCTTCTCCAACTTGCCTCACTCAAAAATAATATCCCAAACTCCCTCTAAAAATCATGGAATAGCCCACTGATGTTTTACCAAAATGGATGGCATTTCCAAATGGTAACTCACCTTGATGCAAACTAAAATTCTACTGATAGGTATTGGAAAGGGCTTTCCAAAACAGTTGAGTTTGCTCAAAAATGTTTTGTATTTTTGAAGTTCTATTCATTTCAATTTTTAGGGTACTGTCTGGCATATGATTTTTAGAAAAATCATAAAAACTCAAAACAAGTTTCTGCCAGTGGGATATGGTTGCAATTTTGTATGTCTAGCAGCACAAAAATTAGCAAGGTAAAATAATTTTATATGCTACCTTTTCTAAGCCTAAAGCTAACAGCTATTTAAAATCTGCCAGAAAAAGGTAAATTCGTTTTTAACCGAAAAACTGCCCAACGGGCCAGATCCGCAGCGCCAGGCCCAGCAACGCACAGCGCAGCCCGCCTGCGCGCGCGCGCGCGCGAAACGCAGCGTTTAAAGGGGGCCGTTGATCCAGATCGACGGTTCCCGTTCTCTCTTCCTCCCCGCGTCAGTCCTCTCTCTCTCTCTCCTAACCGCGGACGAACACCTCACGGGCACGGCGATTAGCTCACCTCGGGCTCGCGAGAAGCTAAGGGACGGTGCGGGTGTGGGAGAGGGTGGCCTGGGCGACTCCTTGGCGCGGGCACGGGTGGCGAGGAGGCAGGGACACGGCGGCGGCTCGACGGTGCTCTGCGGCGGCTCCACGGACGGCGGCGAGGAACCTGCAAGCGAGAGGGGGCAAGAGGATGTCAGGGAGGCTGGCCAGCTCCAGGGGGTTGCAATGGAGGCGAAAGAGGGGTGGGAGAGGCAGTGGATGCTGCGGCGACCTCGTGCCCGATCTGCTCGGCCCCGACAATGGCCACGGCTCGCCTCGCTTGCAGAGAGCGAGAGAGCAAGCGAGAGGGCTAGGGTGGTTGAGTGGAGTGAGGAGAGTGTGCTGGCGAGAGGGCTAGGTCCCGATTGATTTGTAGCCACGAGGCCAAGGTGGAGGTGCTCGGGTTGGCATGGCAGGGGCATGCCCTTGCCCCTTGGGGGTTCTCCACAGATGGCAAGGTTTCTATTGGTGCCAAAGGGTCAAGCAAGTACACAATTGGTGAGGTAAGTCACAGCAAGGGCCAAGTGATGGGCAAAAAGAGAAAGAAATTCACTATTCCAACCACTCTAATGACATCACACATAGTCAAAGGCCACCTCTGTTTTCTCCCCTCCTATCCAGCCAACAAGGGATCCAATGCCACCTTCTAGAAGCTCAATGACAATGTTTTCGAATTGGCAAAGTGGCAAGGCTTGGATCAGTGCACAAAAGCTAAAAACAATAAGTCCAAAAGTGTATTCACTGTTCTGTCAGAAAAATTCAGTTAGACTGTTTCTGAATTTTTCTAAGTGCTGGAAAAACAGACAGAGATAGCAAAAGTTGGGTTTGTTTTCACCAAGCAAACCAGCTCTAAAATGAGTGATTTAAAATGCTCAACAAAGAACAACTATCCAAGTTTCAGATCCAACCATTTGTTTTGAAAAAGATGGGTTTATGGCTCTGAAAATAAATGGCAAAGTAGGTACATTCTCTGTGTTTAAAATGCTCAAATTTCTGTCTTATCAAGATGGCTCAAAAACCATCTTGGCATTGTGTGTTAATTTTCTTTGTAGGTTTTTCCAAGAGTGTAGTTTTGTTGTACTCATTACAGAGAGTAACTTTGATCAAAGAAAATCCATAAATGGATAATCCTTGTGATTGAAAACAAGGGTTGAAAACAGCTACTAGGCTGTTTTTCAGGGCAAAATTTATAATGGAAAAGCTAATGGAATCTTTTCCAATTAATTTTATTTCAAGTTCAAGATGATTCCTAAACATTAATAACACATTTTCAAGTTGAAACAAAAGGTCACCTCAAGTCTTGAAAAATAATCTCATAAGAACCTTAGTGGAAAACAATAATAAAGCAATGTGTTTCTTAGGAGAAAAACTCCTCAAGTGAGTGAAAAGAAACACATCACTAATATTGCATAGATAAACATCAGTACACAACATGTTGTCCACTTAATTTCATTACAAAGGTCTTAAGAGACTTGCTAAAATACTATTATACAAGTGCTTAAAAACAGGGATGTGACAAATCTCCCCCCCTTAAAAGAATCTCGTCCCGAGATTCGCGGGTCTAGGCTTTAAGAAAATCAGGGAACTCCTTCCTGATATCATCCTCACGCTCCCAGGTAGCTTCTTCCTCAGAGTGATTGGTCCACTGAATCTTAAGGAATTTTATAGCACGCCTCCTGGTAGCACGCACAATTTCCTCGAGAACCCGCAGGGGTCTATCACGATAAGTCAAATCATCATTTATGTCAATGGTCCTGAAATCCACGTCTTGATACGAGAGATCTTTCTCCGGTACTTGCAGACATTTCCGGAGCAATGACACATGGAAAACATTGTGAAAAGCAGATAGCTCCTCAGGTAATTCTAACTGATAAGAAACTTCGCCACGACGTGCCAAGATCTTAAAAGGGCCAATATACCTGGGGGCCAGCTTTCCTTTGACATGGAAACGCTGCATCCCTTTGAGTGGCGTAACACGAAGGTACACGAAATCTCCAATGCTGAAAGAGACATCACGACGCTTCGTATCAGCATAACTCTTCTGACGAGATTGAGCTGTCTTTAAACGTTCCCGAATAAGTTGGACTTGCTCTTCTGCAGCCTTCAAAGTGTCCACACCAAAAACCTGACTGTCTCCAGTCTCAGTCCAATTTAAAGGTGTACGGCATTTACGTCCATACAGAGCTTCAAAAGGGCCATTTGCAAGCTAGACTGATAACTGTTGTTGTAAGAAAACTCTGCGAAGGGCAGACAGTCTTCCCATTTAATCCCATAGGACAACACACAAGCACGGAGCATGTCCTCCAGAATTTGGTTCACACGCTCTGTTTGTCCATCAGTCTGCGGGTGATATGCTGTGCTAAAAGCTAGTTTGGTTCCCAAACTCTCGTGCAACTTCTTCCAAAATCTAGATGTGAACTGTGTACCTCGATCAGATACAATCCTGCTTGGGACTCCGTGTAGGCTGACAATCCGAGAAATGTAAAGATCCGCAAGCTGATCTCCACGATAGGTTGTCCGGACAGGAATAAAGTGAGCAACTTTTGTGAGCCTGTCCACGACAACCCATATAGAATCATTTCCTCGGCTGGACCTAGGAAGTCCAGTGATGAAGTCCATTCCCACTTCATCCCATTTCCAAACAGGTACTTGCAATGGTTGGAGTAATCCAGCGGGACGCTGGTGTCCGGCTTTTACTTGCTGGCAGAATGGCACTTGGCTACGAATGAAGCAATCTCTCGCTTCATTCCATGCCACCAGAATCTCTCTTTCAGGTCTTGATACATCTTTGTTCCTCCAGGATGGATAGAATACATGGTCTCATGAGCTTCGACCATGATGGTCTGCTTAAGATCAGATTCGGAGGGAACACAAATACGGCCTTCATACCATAATCCTCCATCAGCATCGATGGTAAACCCAGCAACCTTTTCCTTCTCCATGCGGGCTTTAATCCCATCAATACTTTTCTGGCCTTTCTGCGCTTCTTTGATTTGGTCAACCAGGGTTGGTTTAAGTTCTATGGCATCCAACATGCCATAGCTGACCACTTCAATACCAAGCTGGTCCAGCTCTTTCCACAACTCGGGTTGCCTTACTAAAATCATAGCATTTAGAGAGGCCGGCTCTCGACTAAGAGCATCTGCAACCACATTTGCCTTTCCCGGGTGATAATGAATACTCAGATCATAATCTTTAATGAGCTCAATCCAGCGGCGCTGCCTCATGTTGAGCTCACGTTGAGTAAAGATATACTTTAAACTCTTATGATCTGTGTAAATTTCCACTCGCCTTCCCATAAGAAAGTGCCGCCACGTCTTGAGAGCATGAACAACGGCAGCAAGCTCTAAGTCATGAGTGGGATAATTCAATTCGTGGGGTCTTAACTGGCGGGATATGAAAGATATCACCTTTCCTTCTTGCATAAGCACGCTTCCAAGACCAAGCTTAGAAGCGTCACAATACACGTCGAAATTCTTGGTGACATCTGGCATTATAAGGATTGGGGCAGACACCAGTCGGTGCTTCAACTCATTGAAACTCTCTTCACATTTGTCCGTCCATAGGAACTTGCTATCCTTCTTGAGCAACTGGGTGAGGGGTCTGGCTATACTCGAGAATCCCTGAACAAACTTGCGGTAATATCCTGCCAAACCCAGAAAGGATCTGACTTCAGTCTGGTTGGTCGGAGCAGCACGCTTCTCCACAACTGAACTAGAGCAGGGTCAACAGATATTCCTCCCGCAGATACTACATGTCCAAGAAATCCGACTTCCGTCAACCAGAATTGACATTTACTAAACTTAGCATACAGTTGATGCTCACGAAGTGTTCCGAGCACAAGTCTCAGATGTTCTTCGTGTTCTTCCTCACTCCTCGAATATATAAGAATGTCGTCAATAAACACCACGACAAACTTGTCTAGAAAATCCATGAATACCTTATTCATGAGATTCATGAAATAGGCAGGGGCATTGGTTAGACCAAAGGACATTACGGTGTATTCATACAGCCCGTAACGAGTGGTGAAAGCAGTCTTTGGAATATCAGTATCACGGACTTTCAATTGATGATAACCAGTCCGAAGGTCAATCTTGGAGAAGATTACAGCCCCATTCAACTGGTCAAACAAGTCTTCAATTTTGGGCAACGGGTATTTGTTCTTGATGGTAACATCATTTAACTTGCGGTAGTCCACACAATAAACGGGTACCGTCCCGTTTTCCCACAAAAATGATCGGAGATCCCCAGGGTGATGCACTAGGGCGGATCAATCCCTTCCTTAACATGTCCTCCAGTTGAGTCTTCAACTCATCTAATTCCTTCGGGTTCATCCGATACGGCTTCTGTGCTATGGGTCCAGTTCCGGGCACTAACTCAATCACAAACTCGATATCCCGATCAGGGGGCATACCGGGTAATTCTTCAGGAAAAACATCCGGGTATTCGCAAACTACCGGGACTTCCTCAAGGGCAGGTTGGGCTATACCAGTGTGGCAGTGAACTTGTGACGAGGGTCGGGTTGCAGTGTACGCAACCTTTTCCCCATCCTCTGAGATCATTTCAATAGATTTCTTAGTGCAATCGATAACTCCCTTATACTTGGCCATCCAGTTCATACCGAGTACCACTTCTATCCCTTTGGATCCCAGTACTATAAGATCAGCATGAAAAGTTTTCCCTTGAATTTCTACTGGTACCTCATTGCATTAGGTTGGCTTTAGTACTATCCCCAGGTATTTGTACTAACATAGGGTTGTGCATACGGGAATGCTTCATACCACTTTTCTCAGCAAACGGTTTAGTGACAAAGGAATGTGATGCACCAGAATCAAACAGTACTGCGGCTGGTACCGAGTTGACAGGAAACATACCCATCACCATGTCTGGTGCCTCCTGAGCTTCTGCAGCATTGATATGGTTCAGGTGTCCCTTCATCCTATTCTGCCGTCCAGTGGAAGGACCATGGTTCATCTTGGTTGCAGCAGGCTGGGCTGGAGCAGTAGCTTTGTTGGGGCAATCGCGAGCGAAGTGACCCTCCTTTCCACAGGCAAAGCAACCTCCAGAAGGCTTTGAGCTTGGGTTTGGTTTGGGAGCATTGTTGGTGTGGTTCCCATTTCCTCCAGCGTTACCTCCATAGCGGTTTCCATGATTATTCCCAGAGTGATTACCATGGTTACCACCATAGCTGTTTCCTCCGTACCTTGGCATACGGTGCAGGGTGGTTGTAGTTGTTGGGCCTTGGTGCATAGTTTTGGTTGGGGCGGGGTGCATAAGCAGGCGCCTTGTGGGTTGGTGGCCTCGCATACGGAGTGTTGCGAGTCCTCTGAGCACTAGGTCCTCCATGAGCAGTCATTTTCCTCTTGCGGTTATCATCAGCAGATTTCCGCTTGTGCTCCAGCACCATAGCGGCATTAGCAAGAGTCTCCATGTCCTGGAATGGAACCACTACTAGAGAGCACTGGAGCTCATCATCCAGCCCATTTAAGAACCTCTCCTTCTTCTTAGCATCAGTATTGATATCATCCTGTGCATACCGGGACAGAGTAGTGAAATTCTCCCAGTATTCAGACACCGGCATACTTCCCTGCTTCAGATTTAGAAACTTCTCCCGCATAAGTGCCATCATCCCCTGGGGAATGTGATACTTGCGGAACTTTGCAGAGAATTCCTCCCAGGTGAACACGTGACCAGCAGCAACAGTCTCAGTGTAGTTTCCCACCAAGTCCTGGCAGGACCAGCGAGAAAATGGGAGGCCAACAGGACCTTATCATTTTCATCAACCGAAGCAACTTCCAGCTTGTTTGCAATGGTGCGGAGCCAGTCGTCAGCATCGAGGGGCTCCACAATCCTGGTGAAAACTGGGGGGTTGGTGTGCTGAAAGTCTCTCAGTCTCGAGCGAGCACCATTTCCATTGCCATTGCCATTATTGTTGGCGGCAGCAGCTAGCTGTTGCAGAGCGGTAATGGTGGCTGCACTCTCATCTCGGCTGGCCTGGCGATCTTCCATCAGCAGGGCCAACAGCGCCTCCACTGTGGGTGGTGGTGGCGGTGGGGGTTCGCGACGGGGTGCCATGCTGAAGTGAAACATGTGTAAGTCTAAGAAGTAAATTCTTGTTTTTGAAAACCCAGTACCTTAATAATTAAACAAAAGGAATACTAGCGATATGTTTCAAAAACAAGAGCGGGGCAGTCGCAAACTTGAATGAAATGAACGCAAAGCAATGACAATCAACATAAAACCAAGCCTAACATTTCATTCATCACCATAATTAAACAGAGTTCCTTACATTACACACACACATCACAAGCCATATCATACAAGGAAGGCTCCATCGAGCTACAGGGGGTGCGATTGGTGGGGTCATCGCAAGGCTACTACTAGCAAACTATCTAGCAAAACGATCTAGCATACCTAACTAGTATCTAGACCAGCACCATGTGCTAAGGGTGAGAAGGCAGCGACTACACAGAGTCGTCGCTGTCCCCAACGTCGAAGATACGCTCCTCAGGGTCCTCCTCCTCCTCGTCAAACAGGTCATCATCATCCTGCTCGCTAGCCTCGCTCATGTCCATCCCCTCTAAGTCGGAGGGAACATCCTCAACAGGCAGAAGATCCTCAATCTCCCTGTGAAGCTCTGCGGCCTCCTCCTCCAGCTCCTCTACGGCAGCGTCTCTCGTGGCTATGTCATCACGAGCTATCTGAAGCCTGCCGCGCAGAACGGCGTTAGCCCCCTCCAAGGCCGTCAGTCTAGTGGTGAGGCGTGCACGGCCAAGGCGGGTGGCTCTCAGCTGCCTCCGTAAGGTACGGTGCCTCGCGGTAGTAGCCTCCAACTGCTCCCTCGACTCGGACAACTGCTGAGCCAGAGCTCCACTCTCCTCCTGGCTGTCGTGAAGCTCAGCCCTCAGCTCGTCAGTCTCGGCTATCAGTGTCTGGTGCACCAATATGCCGTGGAGGGTGTCAAGACGCTGGTCGTCTAGCCTGGTCTGAGTGCGGTGTAACAGAATCTCCATCTCGTCCAAGTGTGGACCAACAGTGGTAAGGTCTGGCTCAACAGGAAGTGGTATGCCATCCTCATCACGTCTCCCAATCAGCTCGAACCGGGAGCCGATGAACATATACTCCCCGATGTGTGCCAGACGTGCTACTGACTCCTGTATCACGCGCACCGCCGCCTCGTTCCAAGAACGATCAACAGCACGGTACACGTAGGCCTCCACTGTCGGGCTAGCCAGAGGTGCGCGGATAGTGACCTCCGCGTACCAGTCTCCCTCCAGAGGTGCCCCGACAACTAGTCCTCCTCGCAGCTCCGGAAGTGGCCGTCCCAACACAGTAGCCATAGAAACTAGCCTCTCCTCAAAAAGGAAAGACTCGCCACGTGGACGTCCCAACTGAAAAGCCACGGTGATGTCCACGTCCATCTACACAAAATTTTAAGTAGCTTAAGTTAGATACAAGTGTGCAAAGTTTTAGGTTCATGCAAGAAATAACTTTAATGCAAGTGGAGTCTAACCCAGAGAGGTGGTGGGATATAGGGAATAGTTTTATACTTAGTCATATATCCAATTTTCTTTTTTTGTATTAGTAACTTAGATTATCGGAGTATACACTAACGTCCATGCTAACTAAGGTCTCCTAGAGTCAGGATGGCTCTGATACCAACTTTGTAGAGGCCCCAGACCGGTAGGTCCAGAACCCCTCATATGCATCCATTCACGATCCCAGAAGAACCAGTCGTGAACAACATACGTAGTTGGCATACAGAATACATCATCCATTACACGAATATAGAGTCTTACATAAATGGTCACATGACCAAGTTCTTGATAACTGTCACGCAGGACAGACATTCAAAGTAAACACAGCGGAAGACGATAATCATAGCGTAGTAGAACCCGAGTCACGCCTCATCCTACAGGCTGCTGACTGGGAGACGATCCTAACTCGCAGGGCCATCAGCGTAGAACTCCTCCTCATAGTACTCCTCCTGAGGTGGCTCCTCGTAGTCTGATAAGTAGATACCAGGGGCGAAACCAAATGAGTACATTGGAATGTACTCAACAAGACATCCTTTATTAGCTTACAATAATGCATACATGCTTATTTGGTAGAGTGGGTAGGCCATACATATGGTTCAACTACCCATGACAGATAAAAGACTTGCCATGGTTGATTCTTCAAGTTCACTTCTTTTTAAACAAAATCATTTAAAATAATGTAGTTTTGCTCTCGTAGATATCACATATCTTGGAGGTTTTATAATACTTTTGGAAAAGAAAGTTTTTCTTTTCAGAAACTTTTAGTAGTAGTTTCTTTCTCGTCGGTATCTCGCAGATACCAAGTCATTCCTCCATAGTACCTCTCAGGTACAAAAGCCTTCCTTCAAAACCTCTTTTGAAAAGTTGACACAATACTAGCTACATGGCCATTCAACCGTCCATATCCGAGGACGCGGCTATCTCGAAATAGTTTTACTCTGCAGAGGTGTACACATTTCCACCAGATCCAGAGTCTGCCATGAAACAACCATGGACTGTTCCCAACCTATGAGAACATCAGATAACTGGTCTTGACTATCCACTCTGTACAAGCTAGTACATGACTATCTCTTCAATTGGGGTTTCCCTCCCTGGCAAGCCATGTCACACACCGCCTAACAGGAGACCCAACTGCTGCATCCGGAGGGAAAATTAATCCCACACTTTAGATGTCCCGTATACTCACTCCTAGCGACACTTCGGTTCGGAGGATCCAATCCCCTATAGCCTTTGAGATAGCACATATACTAACCCTAACAAGTTTTTAATCAAGCCCCTACCCATATTGGGGTAAAGTGGCAGTACGATAATGGTTGTCCAGCGAAGACTAGGTTATGTGTCTTTTGTAAACATTTCTCATAAAATTTCCCATCATAACACTCCTTCCGGCAGACAGGGTCTCACCCTTCCTCCGGGGTTTTCCTTCCATAAGGCATTTGTTTACAAAAAAACACATTTTATTTAGTTCATTTAAGAACTCAAGTTTTAAGTAGGTGCATGGTATTTATATACCATTTAGTGTCTAAGGGCTTGGTAATACCAAGTTGACTATGATTATGAGTCCTTATACTAGTAGTAGTAATAGTAGTAGTAGGATTCACACAAAAATAGTTTTTGAAGGCATAGTTTTGCAAAACTTCAGAAGTGGAAAGCATGCATGATAGATAATGATAAGTAGTTATACAGCAAGCATTAGGATGGCTTGCCTTGGTACAAGTGATGGTCCTGATCCTGAAAGTAACAGGAGTTGCAATACCCTTCTTCAGCAATTCCTTCCTCCTCGTTTTCTAACGTCGTAAAAAGAAATAAAGACACACTTTCAGAACCAAGCAAGGCAAGCAATGCTACAATCAATACATACAGCAAGCAATCAAAAAGTACCACCCATAGTTCTCAATTTTTCCTTAAAGAAAAATTGGCATAAAAACTATAGTTGGAAAAATCCGCTTTTTCCTAGTGCTTATGTGTGGCCAAAACAATGATTCTTAGTTAAGAACATTGTGGACCAGTGGGATATAGCACATGCTACTGGACAGTAGGGTGTCCCATAAAACACATTTTGATGCCTAAAAATCCCCACAACAATTCCTATGGCTAGCACACATAATTTGCGAAATTACTCAAGTAGTGAAAATAAGTTCATGACAACAAGTCAACCTATTTTCCACTATGAGGCAAACATACCAGTGGGTGCTCCACTAGTAAATATGCTCAACAAGAGGTTAATAAGCCTCTGGTCACTTTTATAAAAGTGCTAAAAATAACAAACAAACACCCAAAAATTCCTACTCATACTAGTAGAAAAATCTAGGAAACTACTAGACTAGTTTAGACTATACTAGCTAATGTTATGCACAAGTGTGCAAGATTTCAGAGGCAAAATACACCTCTAACCAGTACCATATATGCTACTGGATCTCACAAAAATGACATAAAAACATAGCTAGGAAACAAGGATAGATATGCTTAAAAAGCTACACATGTGAGGAGATTTATTTCTAGTCACTCAAGTGCTACTCATGCTTTTGTGCTATTTAAAAGGAAATCTACCAGAGGTGAAAACCCTAATGAAATATTGCCACAAGTACTTTTCATCCTCTGGTTTCCATACCAAAGAGTCATATTTTTCCCTAGTGGAAAAACAGGACACAAAACAAACATGAATATTCTAGTGTGAAATCTAGTCCTTAAGCATTCCTATTTTAAACCTATTTCAAACACAAGCACCAAGCATCCAGAGGTGCTATAAACATATTAACAGTACCTAGGTGGTACTGGTTCCATGAAAAACAATCTAGCAACTAGCCTAAAGATTTATTTAAATATCTACTCAAGATATACCTAAAAATCTAGCCATTAGCAAGACATAAGCATGGAAAACTAGTTCTAAAATGCTACCATTCAAACCATTTATTCTAACATGCTCATATAACTTGTATACATCATAACCACAATGGAAAACAACATAACAAGCAAGATCACATCATTTGCAACTCACAAAAGTAACATATAAGGCAAGATCTAGAATTAAAATTTAGGCAGAAAATAGCCAAAACTTGTTCTGTCTCTCTAAATTTTTCTGTTGCTCTAAAAAGCAAATCCTTCTAGGATGTGATAGTCCTTATCACTACAAAGCTTCTCCAACTTGCCTCACTCAAAAATAATATCCCAAACTCCCTCTAAAAATTATGGAATAGCCCACTGATGTTTTACCAAAATGGATGGCATTTCCAAATGGTAACTCACCTTGATACAAACTAAAATTCTACTGATAGGTATTGGAAAGGGCTTTCCAAAACAGTTGAGTTTGCTCAAAAATGTTTTGTATTTTTGAAGTTCTATTCATTTCAATTTTTAGGGTACTGTCTGGCATATGATTTTTAGAAAAATCATAAAAACTCAAAACAAGTTTCTGCCAGTGGGATATGGTTGCAATTTTGTATGTCTAGCAGCACAAAAATTAGCAAGGTAAAATAATTTTATATGCTACCTTTTCTAAGCCTAAAGCTAACAGCTATTTAAAATCTGCCAGAAAAAGGTAAATTCGTTTTTAACCGAAAAACTGCCCAACGGGCCAGATCCGCAGCGCCAGGCCCAGCAACGCACAGCGCAGCCCGCCTGCGCGCGCGCGCGCGAAACGCAGCGTTTAAAGGGGGCCGTTGATCCTCAGATCGACGGTTCCCGTTCTCTCTTCCTCCCCGCGTCAGTCCTCTCTCTCTCTCTCCTAACCGCGGACGAACACCTCACGGGCACGGCGATTAGCTCACCTCGGGCTCGCGAGAAGCTAAGGGACGGTGCGGGTGTGGGAGAGGGTGGCCTGGGCGACTCCTTGGCGCGGGCACGGGTGGCGAGGAGGCAGGGACACGGCGGCGGCTCGACGGTGCTCTGCGGCGGCTCCACGGACGGCGGCGAGGAACCTGCAAGCGAGAGGGGGCAAGAGGATGTCAGGGAGGCTGGCCAGCTCCAGGGGGTTGCAATGGAGGCGAAAGAGGGGTGGGAGAGGCAGTGGATGCTGCGGCGGCCTCGTGCCCGATCTGCTCGGCCCCGACAATGGCCACGGCTCGCCTCGCTTGCAGAGAGCGAGAGAGCAAGCGAGAGGGCTACGGGGTGGTTGAGTGGAGTGAGGAGAGTGTGCTGGCGAGAGGGCTAGGTCCCGATTGATTTGTAGCCACGAGGCCAAGGTGGAGGTGCTCGGGTTGGCATGGCAGGGGCATGCCCTTGCCCCTTGGGGGTTCTCCACAGATGGCAAGGTTTCTATTGGTGCCAAAGGGTCAAGCAAGTACACAATTGGTGAGGTAAGTCACAGCAAGGGCCAAGTGATGGGCAAAAAGAGAAAGAAATTCACTATTCCAACCACTCTAATGACATCACACATAGTCAAAGGCCACCTCTGTTTTCTCCCCTCCTATCCAGCCAACAAGGGATCCAATGCCACCTTCTAGAAGCTCAATGACAATGCTTTCGAATTGGCAAAGTGGCAAGGCTTGGATCAGTGCACAAAAGCTAAAAACAATAAGTCCAAAAGTGTATTCACTGTTCTGTCAGAAAAATTCAGTTAGACTGTTTCTGAATTTTTCTAAGTGCTGGAAAAACAGACAGAGATAGCAAAAGTTGGGTTTGTTTTCACCAAGCAAACCAGCTCTAAAATGAGTGATTTAAAATGCTCAACAAAGAACAACTATCCAAGTTTCAGATCCAACCATTTGTTTTGAAAAAAGATGGGTTTATGGCTCTGAAAATAAATGGCAAAGTAGGTACATTCTCTGTGTTTAAAATGCTCAAATTTCTGTCTTATCAAGATGGCTCAAAAACCATCTTGGCATTGTGTGTTAATTTTCTTTGTAGGTTTTTCCAAGAGTGTAGTTTTGTTGTACTCATTACAGAGAGTAACTTTGATCAAAGAAAATCCATAAATGGATAATCCTTGTGATTGAAAACAAGGGTTGAAAACAGCTACTAGGCTGTTTTTCAGGGCAAAATTTATAATGGAAAAGCTAATGGAATCTTTTCCAATTAATTTTATTTCAAGTTCAAGATGATTCCTAAACATTAATAACACATTTTCAAGTTGAAACAAAAGGTCACCTCAAGTCTTAAAAAAATAATCTCATAAGAACTTTAGTGGAAAACAATAATAAAGCAATGTGTTTCTTAGGAGAAAAACTCCTCAAGTGAGTGAAAAGAAACACACCACTAATATTGCATAGATAAACATCAGTACACAACATGTTGTCCACTTAATTTCATTACAAAGGTCTTAAGAGACTTGCTAAAATACTATTATACAAGTGCTTAAAAACAGGGATGTGACAAATAATTTTTCCAAAAAATAAAGAGAAAACTACGAGGCACCTGTAGTTCAAATTTAGCCCGGTTTCAACGGAATCGGCTGAAATTTGTCTTTTTCGAATGAGGTGTATATAAATCTTTTTTAGAGAATGAAATTTGGTTATTTGTATATAAAATATGGTATAATAGCTTTATAATTTTACTCTGTACAATTTTGTGTCATATTTTGTGTATGTGCTTAAAAAAAACCGTTTTTGACACTCCAAAAATGGAAAATGGTGTTTTTATTTAACGCAAAATAAAAATTTCTTCTTAAACATTGTTAGTTGTTCCAATATGCATATTTGTATGGAATATGGGAATATTTAAACAAACTATGCCATGAATGTGGCCATAACATCCGTCATTTGGCCCGAAAGCCATGAATCTTCGTAGGAGATAGCTCATTTCTGTGAACACCTTTTCAACCCAATTATTGTACTCCAAGTTTATTATTTTTGGTGTATATTAGGACATATATAATAACACCACGCGAAGGTCTTGCATCATTTCGAGTTTTTTTGAATTTTCTAAGCCAGTTTCGGAAAACGGTCAAAACAGGGGACATGACCGTTAGTACCTAGGGGTTGAATCTTGATGAACTCTTGGTGTATCTATGTTGAAATAGGTACTTGAACTACAGGTGTCTCGTAGTTTGCTCGTGATTTTTTTGTAAAAATCATTTTTAGTTACACAAGTACCCATTTCGCCAGAGATACACAAATTATTTCTTTAATCCCAAGCGTAAGTGAGGTGGTGCCATAACATGTGATTGCAAGTGTGTTTTGGGTTTTTGATGGCAAATATTCCAGTCCGGGGTCTGACCGGCATCACCTTCTCTCTTGCGAGGTTCTGGACTTATAGCCCGAAACTACTAGATCGGACAAACCGGAGGGAATCCTGTGAACCGTGTGTGTAGATATTTGTCTTGGGTGTTCATAGGAACTATCCTAACACAACCAAGCATGTAGTTACGTTTGGCTACCCTCTTCCGGCACCGGTCAAGGTGGCAGACAGAAAAGTCAGACTTTTCTCCAACGGAACCCTAGTCTGTGGTCCCCGTCGATCTACCCCTACCTTAGTCCGTACGAGGGTTGACCAATATAATTTTTTGTTGGTTTCACTTTTTTTAGGTCACATATAGATGGAACAACAAGATTGGGCTCAATAATTCACCGGTAGCCCTCGGTTTGACCCGTAGCGGGAGTTTCCTCTTACACGTCTAGCACCTCTATGAGTGTTATCGCATGCACGTGAACAGGCCCGCCCGAAAGTTATGAATTGCATATATGGGCCTTCCACCACAGTTGCATATGTATGGTAGTGTCACCTGTAAGTTTTCGTGTGATTCCTACGCTTCGGCGGACTTTTCCTAGCGAAACCCTAGTTCGTGGCCCCCACGGATCTACCCATATAGCTTGTTCTACATATGTGATATATTACTAGAAACTAAAAGTATTTATGCAACCAAACAATCAAATGCAAAAATATTTAAATCATATATATATATACACAGGAAATTATAAGGGGCAATACAATGGAAAAAGGAGCAGTGCCGAGGGGGTAACCCTCGGCATTGCTATACAATCTACGCCGACGGGAACCCCCTCAGCATTGTCATGCGCCATTAATAATGCACAACTATGAGTTACGCTGACGGCAACCCCCTCGGCAATGTCCTGGACGTTAACCTTTTCTCGCTGGTGGTCGCCAGCGCTCGTCGTCACGCGAGCTGTGCCTACGGCCAGACTGTGCTGACGGTGGCCCTCGGCGTTGCTCTATCTGTGCCGAAGGTTATTTCTACGCCGACGGTCACCCTCGGCGTTGATCATCTATGCCGACGGTTGCGCTATGCCGAGGGTCTTTTTCCAGCCGTGGGCACTGTGTGAGCTATGCCGAGGGTCCCGATATTTCCCCCTCGGCGTTGAAAGCCCCCTCGGCATCGTTGTTCGTTCCGTAGTTGGTGCCACAACTCAGCTGTTCGCGCTCTACTACATGACTAGGCAATCATGTTCTCTCACCTTGCACCCCCCGACTAGCTCTTTTCTTCTACTTGTACTCTCCCCTCTCTCCTCATGCCCAACTGGTCTGTACATATTCCATCCTCTAACCCCAATGTAATTTGCTTTTGCCTTTGCTTTTTTTTGCTTTTGGCTTTTTCTGTTACACAGTTAGTTCTGTATTCCTTTTGCTGGGATACTTCTTTATACAGCGACTTGCGGGTTCCTTCCCGCGTTATATTGGAAAATCGGGTTCAGGCCGGCTTTTTTAGCCCGCCGTAGCACTCTCAAAAAAAAAATGAGACGTATCCAAGGGAAGTAGGCATGGTTTGCTCTGGTCCCGAGAGGGTGAATAACAAACCATGCCAGATGCTCACTGCATGTCACGAGTAATCCTGACACTCACCATTGCCGCCTGCATGTCGAGAGCGCTCCTAAGACCCACCATCACGCTCGCTAGCTTCATCGATCCCAAACTAGGTGCACCACCGCGCAGACCTCGATGGAATGAGAGGACAAGAGATTCGTTGACTCAGAGGTGTGCAAGAGTGTAGAGACTTGTCTAGTTAGGTTCATATCGCCTCGAGAGTCGACCATCAAGCTTACGAGATACCATTTTTTCTACTAGTGGATAGTTCTATTAGGCTCGGTGTCAATCCAAGCCTAAGGTGGGTCTTGGAGTGTGTGAGATAGAGATTTGCACAAGAGCCCGGTGCTTGGCGAAAAATGTAAGCGAAACGGAGAGAGAAAAGTTAAAGAGATACTGTAGCAGGGAGCTACGTTAATTTGGTTGAATAAAACTATAAAAGCAAACATGTGAGATGTGCCTTGACTGTACAAAAGCCGTCTTTCTTTTCCATGACCACCACCACCGTTGCTGGTGGTTGAACATGCTTCGTACTTCCACGGCTTTCTGTTTGGTAGTGCATTCTGTTCCAAGTCCACGCCTATCACGGTGAAGGATTTGATTGTCGGTGCAATGAAAGCTCATTAGTTATCCAATCTGTCAGTTGTTAGAGGTGCCATGCCGATCTTAAGCACCACACGTGGTGTCTTAATAACCCACGGTGGCCCACTTGATCCGCATCTGATCCCATCGTGTTCGGTTAGGGCATGTTACACCGCTCAGAATTTCTTTGTTTTCGGGCAAGATGTCAGCGCCAATTAACAGCATAAATTGGGGAAAGAGCAGGACATTACGACTTTGCTTTACTATAAGTTTTTTTTTTTTTTTTTGAATAATAGCAGGAGAGCTGCTATGTTTATTTCATAGAGGGAGGAAACTTACAAAGGCAAAAACGAAACCAAAAGGGCAAAAAGCAACGATGCTTCTCCCCAAAACCGAAAAAGAAGAAAGAAAAACCTCATCAGCCAGGGTCAAAAGGCGCCCCGCCTGCCTGCTCTCGAAGCATAATTGGCGCCCCAGCTTGGACCCAAACGTTAGCCTCATCCTTTATCCGATTGTGGAGTGCAATTCCACTCAACTCTTTTCTGTCGAAAATTCTTCTATTCCGCTCACGCCAAATCTCCCAACAAATTAGTTTCAAACAGGTTGAGGCAGACTTCTTTCTCTCCTTGGAACAAGAAAGCGTAATTTTGTGAAACCACTCGCGGAGTGAAGCCGTCTGGGAGCCCCACGATTCCGGTTTCAAACTCGCTTCCCCGAAGAAGACCGCCGCCCGTGACCACACCAGCCTGCTGAAAGGACATTCTCTAAACAGATGGCTGGCTGTTTCAAGGTTTCTACAACATAATGGGCAGAAATAATCATTCGGCCAGCCACGCTTCAGCAGTTGGTCAGCCGTCAACACCCTCCCCAACAGTAAGGTCCAGATGAAGAACTTGCATTTCGCCGGAGCCCATCCCTTCCAAACATCGTTCTGCATGAGGGACCTCTCTGCTCCAATGAATTGTAACTTGTAAGCCGAACTAGCAGAGTAGACATACTATAAGTTTAGCGTGACGTCGAATCCACATCATGGCACATGCGCAAGTCCTGTACCACCTTTGCTTCACGCACTGATCGACCCGCTTGTTAAACTCTCCTGTCACCACCTTTGCAATTTGTTGCACATTAAAATAAATCCCACATGTCAAGTCTTCTATACCACGTTTGCTTTCCACACTAATAAACATGTTTCTTTATATAAGCGGGAGTCCTCAACTCGAGCATGAACACACGAAATCGTCCTACGTACTCCTATGTGTTTAGTAATTTATAGATTGTTTACACGATAAGTATAATTAAGAGTTAATTAGTTGGATCTAGTTGTGTTCTAGTTGATGTCAGCCTCTTTTTTCTAAGATAAATGCACTAATCTAGCTTTCATAGTATATAGGCGATGCTATCACATACGATTATGTAAACAAGGTGTCGTTGTCGGGGTTCCATGCATCATTCTTCTTTCGAATCCTAGATGAAAACCGTATATTGAAAATTCTTAAGTTGATCAATCGTGATTGACATTTGTTTTAACTCACATGTCAAACATAATCGCACATACGCTTTAATAATGGTAAACTATTTTGTAAGACGATAGCGTCTGTTTTTTCTTTTTCTACGGAAAGAATACCAGCTCGTTTGCATATAAAATAAGACAATGTTGTAATTTTTATTTGTGATTATAACAATAGTTGTGCTATTACTATATCTACGATATAAAGAACGAGCTGAATGAGACACTTTTCATCTGAACCGTCCTCAGTGTTTCACTCGATGTCATAACTCTTCATCCGATCGATCCGGTAGTCATCTCTACTTATTGGTGATAATTTATATTTAGTCACTTCCCAATTTCAATTTGAATGCATGAAAAAAAATCTCGTGGTAAAAGCAATACAGTGCATATGCCCTTTTGTTTCTTAGTAATGCACATGTCCTTGTCTTTTACGTTATCGTTGATTTTCAAAGAAAGGTCAATATGTATGCTTGTAACTTTTTTCTTGTAGTTAATTTCATGTTCTTTATAGCCTTCCTCCCGTCAACAATTTTCAAGGAAAGTATACATGCATAATAAGACCCATGAGGGCACCTGCAATGGTGTAATGATAACGGCTCCAGAATGATTGTTGACTTGTAAAAAAGAGAAACTAGAAAACAGATTTGAGTTCTCTTAGCTAAGAGATGATATCTTAGGTTAAAAAAATAAATCATGCTTCGAGATGTCTTCTTATTGTCACACATTTTCCGGTTTAACTTTTATCTCCCATGATTGTAGGATCATGTACATATTAACTGCTGGTGTACATTATTTTGGAATCTTTTTGTGTTTATCTTTTATAAATAGTTGTAATCATTCCTAATCTTTAATACTAGCATTAGGGGCATTGCCCTGTAGTTTATGGCTCGAAAAATACATTTTATATTCTCTAAATGACATGGAACATATAAAATAATATAATGCTATTAACCATTTTACATACCATATAAAGATATACTTTTAAAATAATAACAAAACTAATATATATATATATAATTTTCATAGGCACGGTTGGGTAGGAGAACGGTCCAACACGCGTTTATGGTGCGTTAATAACAGACATTTCCGTTTGGCGCTCACGGCGCGTTAATAGCGGATGTTTCAGTTTCCACAATGAATCACAATGAATGTGACATTTCATCTCTATGGTGCATCTGTTAAGGACTCTCCATTTCTGATAGGCAAAATAAAGGCATCGGCTCGGCTCATTCCCGCAACCCGCGGCGTGTCGCGACGAGGCATAGCGAGGCGGGCGACGGAGGAGGAGCGCGCATGTGGAACGCCTCCCCTCCATTCACACCAACTCATACCAATGGGAGTGGATCTCACCTTATAAATTGGTGCAAAACTCATGTGGAACTAAAATCCCATCACTTGCCGTGCCATGAATGGGCCCTTAGGGATTTTTTTGAAATTGGTAGATGGACCCAAAGCCCACCCCTCCAATATTTCAACTATCCCCCACCAGATCTCGACGGCCCATGGTGTTTTCCTCTGTTCCAAACATTGTTTTGATATACCGACATTTTCAGTGAAGACCCGTTAAGGTTGAACATACACCTAGAACAAATATCTACGCTCCTTTACAACTAAACAATGGACTATGCCTTTAATTTTTAGTTTGGCGTAAAATAGTTTCACCAAATGTCTTACCAGTACTGGGCTACCGAAGCCTGACACCTCGGGTGGAGCATATTATTCACACTCCTGGCCTATTCGTGAACTTACTAGAGATCACCCAATCTCATAGACTATGACCAGCAGTCAGGCTTATATAGGTGTGTTCCTCCAAAGATCGCTCAGTAGGACAACATCTTGTTGTGATGATCCACAAGTGTAGAAGATCGCAACAGTCTTCGAGGGTAAGTGTAACCCATTTTTTTGATTCGAACAAGGGGAGCCAAAGAATACCTATAAGACTTAGTAGTTGAGTTGTCAATTCAGCCGCACCCGAGAAACACTTAGCAAATGATATTAGTAACACAAGGTGCAATAAAACAGTGGATGGAGTGGTGTTTGATGTTTCTCTTGCGTCCTCAACACACCTAATACAATGACAATTGTATAGATGCACTGGTTCAGCAAAAAGATAGTTAATGTTGTGGAAAACGGAGTTAAAGAAGTG
Source organism: Alopecurus myosuroides (assembly GCA_028641055.1). Lineage (NCBI taxonomy): Eukaryota > Viridiplantae > Streptophyta > Magnoliopsida > Poales > Poaceae > Alopecurus > Alopecurus myosuroides. Next base: position 308,762,829 of record CM054057.1, on the reverse strand, counting down.
ATATTTGTAATCTGTAATAAACGGACCAGAAAGGAAACAAGTAGTAAAAGCATGTAACAGTAACAATAATAGTAAAAGATGGACCAGGGTTCACAGGTTCACTAGTCGTAACTCTCTAAACAACAGAACAAGTGTTGGGTAAACAAATTACAGCTAGACAATTGACAAATCATGGGATCATAACAATGTTAATATGACGAGATATAGTTCACGGGTTCTAACATGATAGGCATTACGTCAAGGAATATAGACCGCTATCCATCATGCATCTATATCTAAAAGTCCACCTCAAGAAAGCTATCTAGCAAATCTCTCTGGTAATAAGTTGCAGCAACGAAGTGATTTCTTTGTGCACAACAGTCAATTGCACTAAGAACAATATGTAATGTAAGCAATGGTTCTCATCCGTGGACAAGAGCATCGTTGTTTTCTCTAGTGGTAACAACACATCCTCCCCCATGCATGTTTCTATCACTCAAGCGCAGGCAACAAGGAGGCATGAGCCCACTATCTAGTATAAATACCCCCTCTTGGAGATGCATACAACTATGTGGTCAAGATAATTATACACACTGGAGAGCATGCAAGAACACATTAAAACACTTTAAGGATATAAGTGAAGATTCTCATATAAGGACATGAACAAAATAATCATAATTCCATGGTTCATCGGATCCCAGTAAACACAACACATAGCATTTCATCAGATGGATCTCAGTCATGTGAGCCATAACATGAGACCGTGGTATTGATCAACAAGGAGAAGAGAGTACCAACTAGCTACTGCTATGAACCCATAGTCCACGCGGGAACTACTCACGAAGATCATGGAGGAAGAACGGTCGATGGAGATGGCACCAGGGGAACTTCCCCGTCCTTGCAGAATGCTGGAACAGAGACTTCTGTCCACCGAAATAGGGTTTTTTATGGCGGCAGAGCTCATATGCTTTTCTTCAAAAATCGTCGATTGTTCCTCTGTTTTTAGGTCACAAGTGAATTTATTAGCGAAGGGGCAACGCGAGGCGGTGTCGGGGTCACCCAAGTGCCACCTAGGCGCGAGCAAGGGCCTGGACATGGCCAGTGCCCCCTGGGTGACGTGGGGCCTATCTTGGGCTGCCCTTCTGGCTCCTGGAGTTTTCTAGGGAAGAAAAAATCCACACAAAAATTCAGCCTATTCCGAGCACTTTGATTTTTGACATATTTCTGCAATGCACCGACAAATAAATAGGAACTGACACTGGGCATATTGTTAATAAGTTAGTCCAATAAATGATAAAAAAACATGTAGAAAACGAGCATGGATCATCATAAATTATATAAGCTTAACTCCTGCTCGTCCTCGAGTAGCTAAGTGATAACAAAATAATTTTTGAGGTGACATGCTACCAACACAATCTTGATCAAATAATAATGTAAAGCATGTAAATTAGAATCAAATGAACAAGAGCTGAGGTTTACAGTTGATATCAAATGAGTAATGTATAAACTGTAACAGCCCAATTTTTGGAAGGCAGGAAAAACTTGTTTTCAATAACCCAAAAATCAGGGCCAACAAAAACTTTTTGATATGTTTGACTTATGCTTGTGTTTCTCTTCTATTTGCTTGTTGATTGTGTTTTTGTTTGAGTTTATTAACAACTAACATTAAAATCTATGATCATAACTTTCTTAAAATACAACCCTTGCGATCAAGTCATGACAAGAAAGCTTATCATCTTCATCCATCAAACTCTTTTGGCAAAACCTTTTGAAAATGTTTTGATTTGAGAAGAAACCCAAAGGCCAAGTTTTGGAAAACAAAAGATAATTTCCAAAACTATATGAAAAGTATTACGGAGCTAATCATCTCCAACCTGTTTTCAACCAAGATGTTTTTGCAAGTATTTCAAAAACTCCCTCTCACTTCCTTCTTTTGCAAAAACAATAAGAGGGGACTATGTTACCCCTGTGTTTTACCCCAATTATATTCTTTTGGAAATAACAACTTTTGAGCTGAACCTCTTTATAAAATCCTCTTGTCATGGTATGTCTTGATCACTACCTAAAATTAACACTTGAGAGAAACACATGGAAATTAATTTGAAGAACTCAGTTGTTTGAGTGATCTTGTGTGTCTTGTTATTTTTCCCTGCTTTATGTGAGATCTTTCCCTTTATGTGCTTGGAGTATTTATTTATGTTTGTTGATGAATGTGTGTGTTGTTTTATGTAAATAAAACCTAGTAATAAGAAGATCAAACATCAATATCATATTCCATCTCATGTCCATATCATCTGCTGTTTTCTTAAAAATCTCCAACTTTGGAGACATGCTTCTATGACAAATCTTGAGCTAATCATCAATGCATCATCATACATCTCATTGTCTATATCCATGCCATGAATCCAAGTTATTAATTTGGATATTTAAACACTTTGTTATCTTCTTTCAAAGTCCTTTAGAAGGCATCCCTAAAGGTTGATCATATTTGTGTTATCTTGATGCACTTTCTCTGTGTTACTCAAAATCACTCCTTATTGTTTTCAAGCCCAATCAACCTACCCTTGTACTCTCCATACCCTATACATCATATCCATGTGGTCCAATTATTTTCCAAAGACCATTTAATTCTCTATCTCTCATGGTTTTTAACCTATTAAATAAACTCCTATTTCACCCTTTTTTCCACTTGGTGTCTCAAATAATTTCAAAGGAGTTGTTTATTAAAAATCACTTTTGAGACCTATATTATGTACTCTCTCATCCCAACTCAAAAATATTTGTTTTACAAGCATTTTAATAATTATTATTTTCCATTTTCCAAAAGGCCAGAAATGGACTTTAAAATATTTTGTGAAGAAAAGTATTTCCTAAAATATTGGAGAAATTACCCAACATGCCTATGGTCATGTGGGACTTATTTGTACAAAAACATTTGGAAGTTGTGTTGAAAATTTTGGGGAAAACATTTAAAAATTGTTTCTGCCATTTTTGAATTCCCAAAATTTTGTGAAAGAAATATTTCCAGAAACCCTTGAGACCACCACCCCTAGACTCCATTTTTGATTCTATATCCAATGGAAATGATGTTGCACATGTGTTCTATTCGAAATTATGATGAAAACAATCAAAAACCATATCTGCTATTCCTGGACACTATTGAGTTCACACATGTCTTGATCAATTATTGGACTCTCTCTGCCTCTCTCCTGTTCTGTGAGATAGAAAACCTCCCCCTCACTCTCCTAGACATGGTCTATCCACCCATAGCTATCTCTCTCTCACAGCCAACCACAAGTAGACAAGGGAGTGATCACCACCCATTTTCCACTCCATCTCCACAGTGCATCCCAGAAGAAGCCATCGCGCCAGCAAACTCCTCTAGACCCTAGTAACTCCCTGGAGAAAGCATACCCCTTCCCCTTGTCTCCTTCCCCATCACCCGTGCGCTAGCCATGGCGCCCAAGATGTCCTCGACACATCCTCCGCGTTCCGACACCTGGGGCACATGCCCGAGCACGTGGCCTCTTGTTTCAGCTCCGCACGCTCGCCAGGAGCACACCCGTGCCTTCCATTGCCTTCCACTCGCCCTCCTTCCTCTTCTACCACCTGACGAACACCTGCGGGATCGGACCACATTTCCCCACTCCTTCCATCCTCGGTGGATCTCCTTCATGCTTGTATCTCACCGGAGGTCCTCCTCGTCGTGCCTAAGCCCCTAGACATCCTCTCCTCCTCCCTAGAAGCCCACACACGAGCCGCCATGTCCGCCGTACGGACATGCGCACCGAGCTCCGACGCCAGGCCTCTCCGAGCCACCTCCTTGCTATCCAACATGCACCAAGAGCCCAATCATCTTCAATCGAACACCAATGCCGGGAGCCCCATCTGTTTCCCTCCCAATCGTTGGGATCGAGCTCGACCTCACCGCGGACGGCCTCCTCGTCGAGCCACCGTTGCAGGTCCTCTCCGTCCTCGTCGTGTGCTTCGTTCCCTCTCCCTTGGCCTCTATCAACTTTTGACCTTTCAATTTTGAGGTATACCCCCTGCAGGTGTGCTCCCGACGACGCCCTTGGCCGCCGGCCGCCGCACCTTGTCACGGGCGCCCTCTCGGCCATCCCCTGCAAGCGAGAGTGGGGGATTCCGACTCGTCGTCTCCCTCTGAGTCTCCTCGGCCTGGATGCCCTTCCCGGTGACCTCTGCAGCCACCGGCGGCGAGCCCTCGCTCTTCCAATGGCGGACGGAGAGGACTCTGCCGCGTTTTCTGGTCGTCGCTGGCGAGTGCAGGCCCAGCCTCGTCAAAGCCGTCGGATCTGCATCTGACGGGCCCCTTTGAACCTGGGTGCATCTAATCTCAGCCGTTGGTCATCTATCGGACGGCCGCGTACCGCATCGCCGCGCGCACGCTCGCCAGCGGGCCGGCCTGCCTTGTGCGGCCCATCCTCCTTGCAGATGTGGCCCAGTTTTGTTTTTCTGCAGGTTGATTAATCCTTTTCCAACATATCTGTCTTCTGGTTGTTTACTTTAATTCGAAATAAAAATGTTAACAAGTGAATCTTTCCAAACGAAAAATCACAGTTATAGATATACAAATTCTTAACCCTCACCAACTTGTAGATCTAGGTTTTGTGCTTTTATTTTAGGAGAAGTAAAATAAATGGCACAAGGACTCATTAACACAATTTCTTTAATAACTTGAGTTTTACGTATCCAAAACATGCAAACTCAACTGTTCTGAGTAGCCCTTGAAAATGTCTATCTGTGAAGTTGGCCTTGTGTTGACTTGAGTTGTTGATTGAAAATGACATGCATGTTAATTTTAGGCCAGAGAGAAATTATGTGAATTGTTTAATTTTATTGGTGATGAATTTTGATGTGAATCCACTTGTGTTGGTTTTCTAGTCACTAGTAGCACCTTATACTAGATTTTCATGATTTTAGGAGTTACAGAATAGCATTGGTGCAATATTTAGTGTTTAGCTCTTTTCTGCATTTTATTGCTATGCCTTTATTAAATTGTGTGTTATATTGTTTTTGTTATAAAATTGATTCCTAGCATGTGTAGGGTATCAATACATGTTTGATTTGTGTTTTTGAGTGTGTCATTATCATGTTAAGAAAATGTGTGTGAAAAGCATGTTGTTATAGTATATTTCCATAGGGTTGTTTTCCTAAGTAATATTAGTATAAATCATGTTATTCTTCTTATGGGTATGATGACTTGCATAAATGATTTAGTATTATTTTACATAGCATAGCTACTGTTATTATAGCTTATTATACTTGCTTACATGCTTGAGTAATCTCTAGATAAATTTGTCATGCTATAATAGTTTTAGATGATTTTCTGCCTTGATGTTGTTATTTGCATGCTCAATTTTTGAGGCATTGATTAGGTTGCTATTTTGATATTACTAGCATGACTAGGTGTGTTTTATATGTTATTTGGATGCTATGTTACAGATCCATCATGTTAGGACAAATCATTTTTAATGATCTCTTATGGTTATGCATGTCTGCTTGTCTAAATAGCTATTTTCATGTCTAGTATTGATAGTTGTTTTGCTCCATGATTATTTTCATGCATTGAGTGATGCCATGATATGTTTGGTATTGTTTTGTGTCTTCTATTAGGTTGCTTAGCTACTGGTTATATTATTTCTCCATGTTTAGAAAAGCATGTGTTACTATGAGTCTGTACTATTGCTTGTTATTAATTTCCTGTGCATGCGTAGTTGTTTCTAGATTGTTTTCATGTTATTTTGCTCATCCTCATGAATGACCAGAGAGTCATTTAACCTTATTTGGGAATGATATGAGAGTGGTACACCCACTGGACTCATGCCATTTTGGTTGAGGATCCATAGCATCTATTCTAGTGCTATTCATGTGTGTTGTGTGTGCATGTTTTGCTTGATGGTGTGCACCCTAGTAATATTGTTTGTGAGTGTACTTGTGTCGTGGATGAGTAAAGACAGATGCCATGGGATGGCTTAAGGTTGTGGCCGATGGACGCTGTAGGTATTCGGGGAGGGGTCGCACGTCGAGTAGACGCGCTCAGGAAACACTGCAAACTACAAGAACTACCCAGGTTCGGGGCCCTCGTGTGGAGGTAACACCCCTACTCCTGCCTATCTCTCTGTATGTATGATATCCGAGCAGCCACAGTAAAAAGTTGTCTCTCAGCCGAGTAGCCACTCTCTGCTCTCTCTAGCTGTAACACTTGCTCGTGCAATAAATGCTCTCTCGCGTAACGTCCCTCGCGCAGGAGGGGGTTGGGCACCTTATATACTGGTGCCCAGCCGAGTAAACAAAGATTAAAAGGTACAACGATGGGATGTCTCTACTGTGAAGCAGAGCACGCCTCCGGCTTCTCGCTGACGCGGGTGCGAGAAGTCACCGCGGCGTTCGGTTGATGGGACCTGTCCACCCTGTCAGTCTCACAGAATAGGCCCCTCGACACATCTTGTCTCCTCTGTCAGTGACAAGACGTGTCAGGCGCCTACTTCACTGTACCCACGCCGTTGCGCGGATAATCATGTACTCCGTAAGTTGAACTGCACGCCTGTACGGCAGCGGGATACACGAGATCTTGTCAGAACGGTTCCATTGACTTCATGCCCAAGTAGGATTGCAGCCCATCTACTCGGACCACTTGATCGCTACTCGGACGATTACAATCTTTCTCCTTATCTTCTCCTGGTCTTCAATATGTACTGCCGAATAGCTTTTACCGGATAGCAAGTACCGGGTAGACGCCTACCCGGCAAACAGTACCTTGAACTCTGTTTCACCACCTGTCTTACCCCTACTCGGGGGTAGCCCCCTGACATTAGTCCCCGAAGCTGGTAGAGTCCAGTGAACTTGTTCGTTGGGCCCTGCCAGTTTAAAGCAAATTGTCTCCTTGAAGCACTTTGTCCGAGTTGCTCCTCAACCCGGACGCTCAGAAATCCTACTTGTACCTCTCCAACTGTGGTTATTGGAAAAATCTTCTTGGGGCCGAGTAGAGCACACTCTTCTCAACGTTGCCGAGTACTTATACTTAGCAAAATTTTCCCGCACGATCCCGCTCGATCAGATCAAATCTAGCTTCTCGTGTCGCTGCGGGGCACGTGTCACGCCCACATACCCCCGACGCCTCGGTGCCCTCGCCATAGCAGGACACACACCTATCACTGCACCCGGGGCCCACCGCCCGTTAGGTCACATCGAGCGGGTACTCAAAAGCCCACGACTCGCGTCGTGGGATTAACTGCGCCTGTTACGCGCGCGGATTGCGCTTTGTGCGTTTCTAACGGGCAGTTAACCCACGCTGCACGATCTCAGGCCACGATCGATCCAGTAGTAACTGCAGACCGCGGAGAGATAAATACCTCTGCGCCGCCTACCTCTTCTCTTTCCTGCTCACTTTCCCAATCTCGCTTTCCCTCTGCCTCCGTCGCCGCCGTCGAGCACAGCGCCGCCGTGAGGACGCAACGCGCCACCGCTCCGCACAGAGAAAGAAACACCCTTGCTCGCCGCCTACTCCTCCGTCAATCTCATCCTCAAAGAGCATCCGTGCCTCCACCAGCGACCTCGCTGTCATGGATTGATGGAGGGATAATAACCCGGTAGGCCAACTCCAAGGCGTAATCCGGTCCCAAAGGACTCTGTGCAGGATTCGGCTAAGGATAAAGAAACTTCCGGAAGGCCCAAGTTTGTAGGCCTAGTAACCCGGAGTGTGGGTTACGGTAAAGGAAGGTTAGGGTTTGTATGCCGTGTCCGGGTAGGATCAGGGTGAGTCTTGGAGAACAAGCCGGGGGGGTACGGGTGCTTTATAAACCGACCCCTAGGTCTAGTTGAGAGATCCAAGAACCCTAGCAATATCGCTTGATATCGAGCATCCAGTGTAACCCAAGAGTTGAGTTGTTATATCAAGATCGGAGACTCGGCGACTTTGATTGCCGGCTACCAGATCAATTTCCACCATGTTTTCCTCTGAGCTAAACCCTCTCCCAAACGCTTGTGTCGTCTTGCCCCAAGATCAGTTACCCCCGGTAACGTCTGCCGTGATAATCCCACGACAGTTGGCGCCCACCATGGGGCCTGCGTCCAAAGGTCTTTACATCACGGGAGAAGCTCGGAAGAACATGGAGAACCTTGTCGTCGGCGAGATCTACATCGACCATAAGGGAGAAAAGACGGTGGATGATTCCGGCTGGGGGCCAGAATCGGATCACCTCGAATCCGGATCCGTCGTGACGATCGGCCGGATCAGCGTCTTCATTGGTATGGTATGTACTTCCGGTTCGATCCCTGACAATTTTGGATCTGATTCTGTGTCAGGGGAAGCCACTTCTATCCGATCAGATGATGAAGAATCGATTGGAACGACATATCCGACGGAAGAACCCATCGCGAAGTGGGAACAGCCGGAGGAGCCGGCATGGACCCCGCGCGACCGGGTCGAGAGAGAGGATGATACCGAGTCTATCCTGGATCTGCTGGAGAACCGGTATGAGGAGAATAACGGCGAAGAAGAACAGCATGAATTTACACCAAGTATCGTACGCCGAGTTGCGGTCTACATGGCTCCCGCGGCCAATCTCAACCAAGAGAACGCAACCGCGCCGGCAGTCGGGGCGGCTCAGGCATTGGCCCAGCAGTAGGGCACGGCTAACGGAGACCCGGTTCTGGCCCGGGTTGATGGAGAATCGGCATCTGTGACCAGCCGTGCAGCAGACGAGGAGTTGCGCGCAAATACGTTCGGATTCCTGGGAAACCGGACACCAGGGGCGGGTCCTTCGAACCCGCGTCACCCGGCCTTATTCGATAATAATCTGATCCTAGACCCCACGGTTCTTGCTACGGTTATCACTCCAGAAAACGCAGCGGAACGTGTCAGGGATCTGGATGTGGCTCGTCGTGCGTTGGAACAGCAAAGAAGGCAAGTAGAGGCAGAAAGGCAAGGGATGGTCACGCGGCAACGTGAGCTGGATGCTCTGGAAACTCGGCTCCGAGAGGAAACATCTAGAGTACATCAAAGGCATCAAACTAGGTTACCAGCAACGGGCGGGGTTATTAATCCGGCTGCTTTATTTATCACACCTCAGGATCAGCCGATACCAGTGGTGAACCAGGGGACCGCACCCTGTAAGGACCCCAGACCGGCAGTCTGAAACCCTACGTATGCATACATTCACGATCCCAGAAAGATCAGTCGTGAACAACATACAAAGTTGGCACACAGAAATACATCATCCATTACACGAATACATAAAGGTATTACACAAAAGATCACATGATCAAGTTTAACGCAACTGCCACATGGGGCAGGCAACTTATCAAACACAGCGGAAGACAAATAAAACACAACGTAGTTGAGCCCAAGTCACGCCTTAACCTACAGGCTGCTGACCCGGAGACGATCCTAGTTCGCAAAGCCGTCAACTCCGTACTTCTCTTCATAGATCTCCTTTTGAGGCTCCTTCTCTAAATCTGATAAGTAGATACCAGGGGCGAAACCATAATGAGTACATTTGAATGTACTCAGCAAGACATCCATCATATCACTTACCAACATGCAAGTATGCTTATATGGTGGAATAGGTAGGCTATAAATAGGGTTCACTGTCAATGGTGTTCATATAAGATGACACCACAGTTGCAGTCAAGTTTATCTGTATCTTTGTTTAAGAAGATACTTCAGAAGAAAATAATATAGTTTTATTTCTCTTGTAGATATCACATGTACAAGAGGTTTTGTAAAGCCTTGTTAAGGAATAATTTCTCTTTGCAAAACTTCTTGGAATCAGTTTCCAGAATTCTTGCTTAGAGTAGAAAAGGTTTTCTTTGCAAAACATTTTGTTTTGTATAACAACATATGGCTTTTCATCATCGACGATACCTCCACGGTATAAGTTTCCATTTCCTTTCCGAACTTCACAAGTTCAACACTTCCTTTCCAAAATTCCCTTTCAAAACTCCTTTTTGAAAACATTGACACAATGCTAGCTACATGGCCATTCAACTGTCCATATCCGAGGACGCGGCTTCTTCGAAAAAGTTATACTCTGCAGAGGTGTACACATCCACCAGATCCAGTACACCTCCCGTGAACAATCACGGACTGTAACAACAGTATGTAAACATCAGGTATCTGATCATAACCATCCACTATGTTCAAGCTAGAATATGCCTATCTCTCAGTTGAGTTTTACCACATCCCCGGCACCGAGCTAATCCCCGCCAAGCCAGGATGCCTCAACTGATGCATCCGGAGGGAAAATTAATCCCACACTTTATATGTCTCCACGACATTCGGTTCAGAGGATCGCATCCCCTATAGCACATTGAGATAGCACACACTAATAAGAACAAACTTCAAGTTAAGCCCCTTGCCCATGTTGGGGTAGGGTGGCAGTACGGTAAAGGTTGTCCGGCGAAGACTAGGTTATGTGTCATTTTTGAAAACACCACTTTCTCAAAAATGACCACTTCCACATTCCTCCGGAGAACAAGGATCCGCCTTTTTTCCGGGTTTTTCCGTAAAGCCTTTGTTTTGTAGAATCACAATTTTAGGGTGTCCACTTAGGGACTAGTATATTTGATGGTAATAAATACCATATGTGGCTTATGGGCTTGGTATTACCAAGTTTAACTATTGGCATGATAGTAACCTATAATATAGTATAGTAGTGAATTCCACATCAAAAATAGTTTTGATAATCAAGTTTTTTGTAAAACTTCAGAGGTAAAACATGCATGATAGATAATGGTAAGTATTGTATCAGCAAGCATCAGGATGGCTTGCCTGGTATCTCCTTGTGTCCCTGGTTTTGGAGTGACTGGAACTTGAAACACAGCTTCCCGACACTTCCTTCCTCTTCGTTTTCTAACGCCGTAAAAGGAATAAAGGACACACATTCAGAACCAATCAAGGCAAGCAACCATACATAACATTACATACAGCAAGGAAATCTAATAATAACAAAATCACTCAATTATTAATTGAGGCAAACAATCAAACAAACACACTTGACATAAATGCCATTTATTAAGACAGTTTAAGGTTGGAGGAAAACTATCTCACAACCTCAATATCATGGATTCAGTGGGTGTGCCACTCTCATACCAAGATATTAATAAGCTCAAAATACACTTAGTTTCACAAGGGTGAGACTACTAAAAGTGTATAAAACATGCACAATAATAATCATGGCAATGGGTCTATCAACCACACCACAAAAAGAACAAGGTAGCTAATCTGCTAAGCCTAAATTCACATCAAGAATAACTAAGACACATGATTTGCAAAAGTTACTTTTACAAATCAGTGAGCCTACACAAGTGTAACAAGGTAATAGACTCATCACAAAACACACAATTTCTCATAGTGAGAACAATAGAAACAATGACTAAAAAAGGAGGAATCCTAGTGACATGTTTCTACTAAAAGTTTGCTATGCAAGCATGCATAATAAGTAAAGTACTAAAAAGCAAACAAGGAACCATGTTATCATTATGGGAAATGAAAACATGTCCTCATGCAAGGATACACAAATATCTACCAAACACCAGTTGGTAGGAAAAATAATTTAACACAAAAACTACTAAGGAAACTAGTATTACTTAAACATGAAGAATCAATGGATGAATTTCAATCAAGTAATTGAAATACAACCAGAGGGTCCATGTCATAAAAACAGTAGTGAAAAACATCTATACTTGCTATAACAAAAATATCCCATTTAATAAAACAATGCATCAATTTGCAGGGCAACTCCTACATACTAGTAGTAATAAAAAGGGCATTACTAGAGGAATCAATCAACAATCCAAAGATGGATTTTTCCTAGCAAGCCACACATGATTATAACCACTTACAAACAGAAGCATACCCATTTTTGTTTAGCACAAAAATTCCCAAAGCAAAAATACTAGGCACTCATTAGTTATGAAACTACATAAAAGAAATGCATCTAGTTTGGGGGAAATAATGTTTCCACCAAAAATGCAATGAAACCAGTGGGTGTTCCACTAGCATAACAAAGCATTAAGAGGTCACAAAGCCTCTGGTCACACTTGCTAAAAATTAACAAAAACCTATACTAGCATCTAGTGCAATAACAATACTAGTAGAAAACAATAGGGTGCAAAAATAAGCAAGGTAATGCTACTCATGCTATTGTTTTCACACAAGTGAAAATCTAGGGGTCAAGTACTCATAACAACCTTATCAAAAAGCTACTGGTCCTATGAATACAACACAAAAATATGTGGTTTTACAACCACAAATTCTTATGTCAAAAATTCCACACATGAGGGAATTTTTCCATAACATCCTCATAGTAATGATTAAGCTACTCATGATTTTATACCAACTCAAATGAAAGCTAGCAGAGGTGATACTAACAAAATATAAGTACCAACATGGTACTGAATCTAATATCTCAACACAACAATTCAATCACTTGCACACAAATTAATCAATCAAAAATTATATGCAAGTAATAAACTAGAGATAAAACATATGTTAATAACAAAAATCATATTTCTTCTCACTCAAGTCCACACAATCTAACATGCTAAAATAGTTAACTAACACTTAGAAAACAAGTTCACACAACTTATACATGCTAGAAAACATTATTGCAACACAAAAATATAATCACAACAATTAATTAGCTAAAATGCCAAAATGGCAGAAATATGCCAAACAAAGATCTGTCCACCAAATTTTCTAGGATGCTCTAAAAATTAAACCCTTCTAGGTTTGGATAGTACTAAACATATACAAGACCATCCAATTTGGTTTGAATCAAAATTCATCTTTAATTAATTTATAAAAATCACCAAAGTGCTCTCTGGTGTTTTACCAAATTGCATGCCATTTCAAAAATACAAAGAATTTGGAAGCAAGGTTAATTGCTCCTGTTAGGAAATTTCAAGGGCTTTCCAATGCAATTTGCCTCACTTAATTCTGAGTTGTAAAATAAAAATGGTGCTCATTTTGGTGTTTCTGGTACCTGTTGCCAAATCATTTTTCATTTCAAATCTATCCATCCAAATGTAGATCTACAACTTGGAGATGGTTTATATTTTGTTGGTGTACCACTGTGAATTTTAGTTTGGTCAAATTCATCTTTTAGGTAGCATTTTAGAGCCAAAAGTAAACAGGTACAATTCTGTAAAAATAAAAATGGAAAACAAAACACAGATGGGCCAGATCTGTTTTTGGGCCGGCCAGAACTGTTTCTCACCGCAGGCAAATCCGCCCAAAGCCACTGACCAGCGGGCCAGGACGCCACGGGGGCTGCCACGCGGGCAAGACCAGGCCCACGGGTCAGTTTGACCACACAGCGCGGGTCAAGGGGCGCTGACACGAGCATGGCCTCACCCTGAGGTCATCCGCCGGCGGAATGTCTCCGGCGAGCTCGCAACCTGCGATTCCGGCCACCAAAATGCAATTAAATCGTATGAAAACGTTGCTCTCGTCGAGGGGAAACAAGTGAAGCCAACGTCGCTTCCCGGGAACGGCCGGAAGGCAGCCGGCGACGGCGCGGCGCGGCGGCCGGACCACGGCCAAGGCGCGGCCACGATTTAGGGGGTTAGGGAGAGGGAAAAAACGTCGGGGACGGTCGCCTGCTCACCCTGGACTCGCTGGGACTCTCGGGGAAGGAGTAGGAGGCTCGAGGGCGCGGGAATTCATCGCCGGAGTTCGTCGGCTCCGAAGACGAAACCGGACGGCGCGGCCTCCCTGCGGCGTCCCACCTCAATCCCTTTGGCACCGAGCACAGCCACGACGATGCGGAGACGATGAGCACCACGGCGTGCGGCGGCGAGGTCCCATTTGGCCGAATCGACGGCGGGGCAAAACTAGGGTTTCGGGTTGGGCTTTATGTACTGTGAGAGAGAGAGGATGCTTGAGGGGAGAGAGAGGGGGGCCTGGGGGAGACAAGGCACATGGGGGGGCCTCTTTATCCTCCCGAATTCCTTCCACTCGAAGCAATGGTGTAGGTCTTCTGTTTGCTACAGAGAGCTAGAGGTTGAAGATGATGACTGGGATTACATTTAGGTCCCTGCAATTTACAACTAGGTCCTTTCTTACTCTGTAAAATGTGATTTTCACCAAGCAAACAAGGTTTAAATTTTAAATCCTTTTGCCCAAAATTCTAATTAGTTGAGATGCACAACATATATGAAAATTGGCTTCATGGGATAAACTTTATAATTCAAAGTTGTTCAAATTTGAATTCTTACATAAATGGACATTGAATTTATTAACCTACTTAGGAGCTTCCAAAAATGATAATTTTTGGCACACATTCTTTATTTGATGTGTCCCTTATGTGGTAGAAAATTCAAGTCATTTTAAGTTACTTCATAGAACAAACTTGTTCAAATTTCAAAAAGGTGCTGTCAAGAAAACAGGGGTTTTTGGCAACTTAAATTATTCAAAAACTTGTGCCCTTTTGGTTTTTATCCTTATTTATGATATAGAGCATGTGGTATTTATTTCATGGCATTTGGAAAAAGTTTGTAGAACAAACTTGTTCAAAATCCCAAATGTTGCTGTGGAGAAAATTCATGTTTTCAGGACTTTAATGGATTCAAATTTTGGTCTCCTCTTGTGTGTGTTCCTTATTTGATATAAGGAAGCAATGGTATTAATTTCATCTCATTTTAAGAAAGTTTCCAATAGTAACTTGTTTAGTTTTCTGTTTCTGGAAATATTGGAATTTCTATTTAATAAAGCACTTGGCTTTTCTTTAGCAATGCTTTGCCAAAATATTTATGTGACTAGAGATAGCAAGTAAATGCTCTCTAATACTATTGTTTTTAATCTTCCAAGGTTGGAAAAACATTTGATAATATTTTGGTGAAGCATTTAAGAATGCCTCTTTTTCTGATAATCCTTTTAGGAAATTTATTAAGTGTTTTCCTCTTTCTTAATTTAGGTCTTGGAATAATATTCAACAAGTATGAGATTCATAAGATGTTTTTGGAAAACTCTTTGATCAATATTTACTTAGAAAATATTGCCAAAGTCATTGGAACAATATGTTGAATATTTTTATCCCTGGAACAATATGTTGAATATTTTAGTTCACTGCTTTGCTATCCTTTTAAGTTTGCAAGTTTATATAATTAGTTTGTTTGTTGCACTTAAACAACCACAAACAAACACAACCAAGGTTTATTAGTAAAGCAATTAGCAAAACAACTGTGTTAACAGGTATTCCAAAATTGGGATGTGACAGGTCTTCCCCCCTTAAAAAGAATCTCGTCCCCGAGATTCACAAGCGAGGACTAAGGGAGGGCCAACAAACACAATGTTAGTGTTGGAGTGCAGGTGCTTCCCCCCTTTGACTTTTCTTGGGAGGTGGGGTACATCCCTAAATTAGCAAATTTACTTTTAAAAATTTCTCTAGCTATCACTTTACTCAACCACCAAATTTTAAAATTTTCTGATAACATCACTACTGCCAACTAGTTCCTTTTAGTGCAGAACTACCTGGAAAAATACCGTAAATTTTTACATGGGTTCCTAGCTATATCCCACATCGTACATACCACATATGGAGTGGTGTACCACCCTCATAACAAGGTATATAAGAAGCTAACAAAATAGCTTGTGGGTGCAAAGGTTAGGTTGCTAAGGTAAAATAAACAGATAGAATAATACCCATGGCAGTGGTTATTACCCACCACAAGCAACTATCACTTTAATAAGTTCATGATTTTAGTTGGATGTTTTAGTTTCATAAGATAATCTTAAGCACAATCATAACACCAGTATAAACTCATGCTAAGGTAAAACATTTAAACAAAATCCAATAAGCAAGCAAACAACACCACAGATGAATAGACTATTTATTCACTAGGTTATTGTTTAATAGAGGTTTTGGAATCCATCAATCATGAACAATTAGCAAACAACCAGTAGCTAAAAACCAATGAATCCAATCATAAAGGTACTCTAACACACCATCTTCACACAAGATAAAAACTCCTGTTACACAGGCATAAAAAAACAGGACTGCACAAATAACACACTAGTATGAAAAATCTACACCAGCATGCTATACGAGATAATCATATCCTATAACCATAGAACATGAAACTAAATAATTCATGGCATGATAACAGAAGTAATAACTTCCTAAGCATGCTATATCAACAAATATACTCATAAAATAAAAAGGAGTGTAATACTAGAGCAAAAATCACCATTTTCTAGTGGTGAAACTAGTTCATCTCTAGAGAAGCAAACAATGATATCATGATGTTTAAACTTAAACAAGCAAGTCATGGATATAGGTGTACCTAATAACAGTACACAAAACTTACTCATGTTAGTAAGCACAAACATCAAAACAATCCCATGATACAACTATTAAACAATGCAGAAATTTCTTTCTAGAAATTTCTGTTTTTTTTCTTAACCAATTACTAGCAAACAAGCAAGGTATAACTCACACAACCAGTAGCTATGCAATTAGTGAAAAGTTATCTAAACCTCTTCAAAAAGTCCATACACTCAATTTTAAATTATCCACAAACAATCTACCAATCAAGAGGAATTTATTTTATTTGCGAACAATTTAATTCTAGCACACGATAGTGAAACATTTTTTTAACATGATACCCCTAAGGAATATTATGCTAACAAAAGGATCACCCCTAAACATATTAGTATTTACTAATAAGAAATAAACTTCTCACTTGCATAAGTGAAAAGAAACAGTTACATTTTCCATGGTGGAAAATAGAAATCAATCACATAGTGAAACATGCTATTTTCACACATGTGCATGGTTGGGGATTTTCATCCTCAAGCCAAAATGCAATGGGACCAGTGGGCTATGGCCTACTAATACCAAGTAAAAATAGGTACTAAGCCTCTGGTTACTCATGAAAAAAAACTTTGCATACAAGATAAAAAATATAAGGCTATTTAATCTAGTGAAGCAATACTAGTGCATATTGATAACAATGCTTACACATGCTTTATTATTAAGATACAAGCAAGCTAATAGAGGTACAAGCATCAAAATAACAGTACCAAAATGGTACTGGATTCCAAGAAAACATAGCACAAAATTCACTAAGAAAGTATACACAGATCTAGCTCTCACAATACTTCCAATTAATAAACTAGAAGGTGACAAATGCCATTTCATTTTTATTCGAGTTTCCAATCATGCACACACTTTCTAGGGTAGATTTATTGTGATAAAACAACATAATAACAAGTCCTAACAAGTCCATATAAGTTAGGAAGCAAGATTGAATAAAACACAAATTTATTTCAATCAAGAGCACACAAAGAAACAAAAACAGGAAACTGTTGTTTTGTTGATCTATCACAGCCATTCCATCGTTCACTTAATTTCTAAACCCCGAATCTCATAGTACCTACAATGTCTATTAAGATTTGGTTTCCAAATTAGATACACATGATATCCTATTGACTAGTAAACAAATAGGTCATCATCTTATTTTCTCGTGACTTCTCCTTTTTACCAACTAGATTAAAAAGTGTCGTAAGTCACTCAATTCTTTGGTTAGAAAGAGCTGTCAGTAGTTCTCATGCTTTGGTTAGGTGTCAACCTAAGATTATACAAAGCATGTTAGTCTTGTTAGCTTTCTATTAAATAATGTTTATCCGACAAGATACGACTAGCGTCATCGTACGTCGAATATTGAATTGTGCTCTTTTGATTGGCTTTTTAGGGGGTTGCGCATCATGGCATGTGAAAACTTCTTTTGCATTTTTCTCCAGAGGAGGGAGGTATATAACTTTTAAAAGGGGATTTCTCTTGTTTGGTCCTTTAAAAGGGAACATAAAAAAGTGCAACATTTAGCCAACATGGTAGAAAGAGTCTTTTGCACACACACAAACATAGAGGTTTTGGTCAGTATTGGTTGGTTCATTCACGCCTTTTCTTCTTTGAGGGTTGTCGTTGTTGGAGCTTTATCTGTTGAAGTGCATCACTGGTATCAACGCTATCAGTTCGTGTGGCTTGATGGTCCTCTATTATTAGGCCCAATGGTGCTTTTATTAATTGTGGGGGATATGGTGGTGGTTCACGACGGGTCGCATTATGAAGCGAAAACAAGTATAAGTCTAAGCAACAAATTCTTGTTTTTGAATGCTATACAAACATTTTTGCTTGCAAAAATTTAACACGAGGCGATTCAAAAACAAGAGCGGGGCAAGCACAAATCTGCAAAATTTGAGTACCCCACAAACATATAGAAGCCTAGATGAACCAAATTCTACACCACACAATAGCACACAGTCCTACGGACACACATAAGCAAGCCATAACACACAAGCAAGGCTCCATTGGAGCTACGTCGGGGGAGGCGACTCATGGAGTTATCGCTAAATTACTCCAAACTAGACTGATCAAAAGAATCCTAGAAGTGGCTGAAGAACTATATCTACTTCTGACCATCATTACTGTAGAGCTAGGCAATTATTTTGGTCTCTCGGGACATCGGCAAGTATAAAAGTTTTTGTATGGAAACAATATAATAGAAGTAAAGTTTTGATAAAACTTTATGCAACAATCTGTTTTTGAAACTCCAACTATTTTCTGGACAGAAAACTTCAAATACGAGAGATGTTTCAAAAACAGAGCGGAGCAGTTGCAAACAAGTAAGAAATAGACTCTTAACCGAGAGAGATACTAATTTTGTAAGGCCTGCCCTTCGAACCACTGTTCAAGGACGCCCTTGATATGCATTTAGAATCTTTTGAAAAGATAATAAGGAGGGAAAATATACTAAAATTCCCTTAGATAAAAAAAATTTAGATAGTAAATAGGTTTTTACTCAAAAATACTTTTCTTTCCTATCTGACGTCCATGCTAACTAAGGTCTCCTAAGGTCAACCTGGCTCTGATACCAACTCTGTAAGGACCCCAGACCGGCAGTCTGAAACCCTACGTATGCATACATTCACGATCCCAGAAAGATCAGTCGTGAACAACATACAAAGTTGGCACACAGAAATACATCATCCATTACACGAATACATAAAGGTATTACACAAAAGATCACATGATCAAGTTTAACGCAACTGCCACATGGGGCAGGCAACTTATCAAACACAGCGGAAGACAAATAAAACACAACGTAGTTGAGCCCAAGTCACGCCTTAACCTACAGGCTGCTGACCCGGAGACGATCCTAGTTCGCAAAGCCGTCAACTCCGTACTTCTCTTCATAGATCTCCTTTTGAGGCTCCTTCTCTAAATCTGATAAGTAGATACCAGGGGCGAAACCATAATGAGTACATTTGAATGTACTCAGCAAGACATCCATCATATCACTTACCAACATGCAAGTATGCTTATATGGTGGAATAGGTAGGCTATAAATAGGGTTCACTGTCAATGGTGTTCATATAAGATGACACCACAGTTGCAGTCAAGTTTATCTGTATCTTTGTTTAAGAAGATACTTCAGAAGAAAATAATATAGTTTTATTTCTCTTGTAGATATCACATGTACAAGAGGTTTTGTAAAGCCTTGTTAAGGAATAATTTCTCTTTGCAAAACTTCTTGGAATCAGTTTCCAGAATTCTTGCTTAGAGTAGAAAAGGTTTTCTTTGCAAAACATTTTGTTTTGTATAACAACATATGGCTTTTCATCATCGACGATACCTCCACGGTATAAGTTTCCATTTCCTTTCCGAACTTCACAAGTTCAACACTTCCTTTCCAAAATTCCCTTTCAAAACTCCTTTTTGAAAACATTGACACAATGCTAGCTACATGGCCATTCAACTGTCCATATCCGAGGACGCGGCTTCTTCGAAAAAGTTATACTCTGCAGAGGTGTACACATCCACCAGATCCAGTACACCTCCCGTGAACAATCACGGACTGTAACAACAGTATGTAAACATCAGGTATCTGATCATAACCATCCACTATGTTCAAGCTAGAATATGCCTATCTCTCAGTTGAGTTTTACCACATCCCCGGCACCGAGCTAATCCCCGCCAAGCCAGGATGCCTCAACTGATGCATCCGGAGGGAAAATTAATCCCACACTTTATATGTCTCCACGACATTCGGTTCAGAGGATCGCATCCCCTATAGCACATTGAGATAGCACACACTAATAAGAACAAACTTCAAGTTAAGCCCCTTGCCCATGTTGGGGTAGGGTGGCAGTACGGTAAAGGTTGTCCGGCGAAGACTAGGTTATGTGTCATTTTTGAAAACACCACTTTCTCAAAAATGACCACTTCCACATTCCTCCGGAGAACAAGGATCCGCCTTTTTTCCGGGTTTTTCCGTAAAGCCTTTGTTTTGTAGAATCACAATTTTAGGGTGTCCACTTAGGGACTAGTATATTTGATGGTAATAAATACCATATGTGGCTTATGGGCTTGGTATTACCAAGTTTAACTATTGGCATGATAGTAACCTATAATATAGTATAGTAGTGAATTCCACATCAAAAATAGTTTTGATAATCAAGTTTTTTGTAAAACTTCAGAGGTAAAACATGCATGATAGATAATGGTAAGTATTGTATCAGCAAGCATCAGGATGGCTTGCCTGGTATCTCCTTGTGTCCCTGGTTTTGGAGTGACTGGAACTTGAAACACAGCTTCCCGACACTTCCTTCCTCTTCGTTTTCTAACGCCGTAAAAGGAATAAAGGACACACATTCAGAACCAATCAAGGCAAGCAACCATACATAACATTACATACAGCAAGGAAATCTAATAATAACAAAATCACTCAATTATTAATTGAGGCAAACAATCAAACAAACACACTTGACATAAATGCCATTTATTAAGACAGTTTAAGGTTGGAGGAAAACTATCTCACAACCTCAATATCATGGATTCAGTGGGTGTGCCACTCTCATACCAAGATATTAATAAGCTCAAAATACACTTAGTTTCACAAGGGTGAGACTACTAAAAGTGTATAAAACATGCACAATAATAATCATGGCAATGGGTCTATCAACCACACCACAAAAAGAACAAGGTAGCTAATCTGCTAAGCCTAAATTCACATCAAGAATAACTAAGACACATGATTTGCAAAAGTTACTTTTACAAATCAGTGAGCCTACACAAGTGTAACAAGGTAATAGACTCATCACAAAACACACAATTTCTCATAGTGAGAACAATAGAAACAATGACTAAAAAAGGAGGAATCCTAGTGACATGTTTCTACTAAAAGTTTGCTATGCAAGCATGCATAATAAGTAAAGTACTAAAAAGCAAACAAGGAACCATGTTATCATTATGGGAAATGAAAACATGTCCTCATGCAAGGATACACAAATATCTACCAAACACCAGTTGGTAGGAAAAATAATTTAACACAAAAACTACTAAGGAAACTAGTATTACTTAAACATGAAGAATCAATGGATGAATTTCAATCAAGTAATTGAAATACAACCAGAGGGTCCATGTCATAAAAACAGTAGTGAAAAACATCTATACTTGCTATAACAAAAATATCCCATTTAATAAAACAATGCATCAATTTGCAGGGCAACTCCTACATACTAGTAGTAATAAAAAGGGCATTACTAGAGGAATCAATCAACAATCCAAAGATGGATTTTTCCTAGCAAGCCACACATGATTATAACCACTTACAAACAGAAGCATACCCATTTTTGTTTAGCACAAAAATTCCCAAAGCAAAAATACTAGGCACTCATTAGTTATGAAACTACATAAAAGAAATGCATCTAGTTTGGGGGAAATAATGTTTCCACCAAAAATGCAATGAAACCAGTGGGTGTTCCACTAGCATAACAAAGCATTAAGAGGTCACAAAGCCTCTGGTCACACTTGCTAAAAATTAACAAAAACCTATACTAGCATCTAGTGCAATAACAATACTAGTAGAAAACAATAGGGTGCAAAAATAAGCAAGGTAATGCTACTCATGCTATTGTTTTCACACAAGTGAAAATCTAGGGGTCAAGTACTCATAACAACCTTATCAAAAAGCTACTGGTCCTATGAATACAACACAAAAATATGTGGTTTTACAACCACAAATTCTTATGTCAAAAATTCCACACATGAGGGAATTTTTCCATAACATCCTCATAGTAATGATTAAGCTACTCATGATTTTATACCAACTCAAATGAAAGCTAGCAGAGGTGATACTAACAAAATATAAGTACCAACATGGTACTGAATCTAATATCTCAACACAACAATTCAATCACTTGCACACAAATTAATCAATCAAAAATTATATGCAAGTAATAAACTAGAGATAAAACATATGTTAATAACAAAAATCATATTTCTTCTCACTCAAGTCCACACAATCTAACATGCTAAAATAGTTAACTAACACTTAGAAAACAAGTTCACACAACTTATACATGCTAGAAAACATTATTGCAACACAAAAATATAATCACAACAATTAATTAGCTAAAATGCCAAAATGGCAGAAATATGCCAAACAAAGATCTGTCCACCAAATTTTCTAGGATGCTCTAAAAATTAAACCCTTCTAGGTTTGGATAGTACTAAACATATACAAGACCATCCAATTTGGTTTGAATCAAAATTCATCTTTAATTAATTTATAAAAATCACCAAAGTGCTCTCTGGTGTTTTACCAAATTGCATGCCATTTCAAAAATACAAAGAATTTGGAAGCAAGGTTAATTGCTCCTGTTAGGAAATTTCAAGGGCTTTCCAATGCAATTTGCCTCACTTAATTCTGAGTTGTAAAATAAAAATGGTGCTCATTTTGGTGTTTCTGGTACCTGTTGCCAAATCATTTTTCATTTCAAATCTATCCATCCAAATGTAGATCTACAACTTGGAGATGGTTTATATTTTGTTGGTGTACCACTGTGAATTTTAGTTTGGTCAAATTCATCTTTTAGGTAGCATTTTAGAGCCAAAAGTAAACAGGTACAATTCTGTAAAAATAAAAATGGAAAACAAAACACAGATGGGCCAGATCTGTTTTTGGGCCGGCCAGAACTGTTTCTCACCGCAGGCAAATCCGCCCAAAGCCACTGACCAGCGGGCCAGGACGCCACGGGGGCTGCCACGCGGGCAAGACCAGGCCCACGGGTCAGTTTGACCACACAGCGCGGGTCAAGGGGCGCTGACACGAGCATGACCTCACCCTGAGGTCATCCGCCGGCGGAATGTCTCCGGCGAGCTCGCAACCTGCGATTCCGGCCACCAAAATGCAATTAAATCGTATGAAAACGTTGCTCTCGTCGAGGGGAAACAAGTGAAGCCAACGTCGCTTCCCGGGAACGGCCGGAAGGCAGCCGGCGACGGCGCGGCGCGGCGGCCGGACCACGGCCAAGGCGCGGCCACGATTTAGGGGGTTAGGGAGAGGGAAAAAACGTCGGGGACGGTCGCCTGCTCACCCTGGACTCGCTGGGACTCTCGGGGAAGGAGTAGGAGGCTCGAGGGCGCGGGAATTCATCGCCGGAGTTCGTCGGCTCCGAAGACGAAACCGGACGGCGCGGCCTCCCTGCGGCGTCCCACCTCAATCCCTTTGGCACCGAGCACAGCCACGACGATGCGGAGACGATGAGCACCACGGCGTGCGGCGGCGAGGTCCCATTTGGCCGAATCGACGGCGGGGCAAAACTAGGGTTTCGGGTTGGGCTTTATGTACTGTGAGAGAGAGAGGATGCTTGAGGGGAGAGAGAGGGGGGCCTGGGGGAGACAAGGCACATGGGGGGGCCTCTTTATCCTCCCGAATTCCTTCCACTCGAAGCAATGGTGTAGGTCTTCTGTTTGCTACAGAGAGCTAGAGGTTGAAGATGATGACTGGGATTACATTTAGGTCCCTGCAATTTACAACTAGGTCCTTTCTTACTCTGTAAAATGTGATTTTCACCAAGCAAACAAGGTTTAAATTTTAAATCCTTTTCCCAAAATTCTAATTAGTTGAGATGCACAACATATATGAAAATTGGCTTCATGGGATAAACTTTATAATTCAAAGTTGTTCAAATTTGAATTCTTACATAAATGGACATTGAATTTATTAACCTACTTAGGAGCTTCCAAAAATGATAATTTTTGGCACACATTCTTTATTTGATGTGTCCCTTATGTGGTAGAAAATTCAAGTCATTTTAAGTTACTTCATAGAACAAACTTGTTCAAATTTCAAAAAGGTGCTGTCAAGAAAACAGGGGTTTTTGGCAACTTAAATTATTCAAAAACTTGTGCCCTTTTGGTTTTTATCCTTATTTATGATATAGAGCATGTGGTATTTATTTCATGGCATTTGGAAAAAGTTTGTAGAACAAACTTGTTCAAAATCCCAAATGTTGCTGTGGAGAAAATTCATGTTTTCAGGACTTTAATGGATTCAAATTTTGGTATCCTCTTGTGTGTGTTCCTTATTTGATATAAGGAAGCAATGGTATTAATTTCATCTCATTTTAAGAAAGTTTCCAATAGTAACTTGTTTTAGTTTTCTGTTTCTGGAAATATTGGAATTTCTATTTAATAAAGCATTTGGCTTTTCTTTAGCAATGCTTTGCCAAAATATTTATGTGACTAGAGATAGCAAGTAAATGCTCTCTAATACTATTGTTTTTAATCTTCCAAGGTTGGAAAAACATTTGATAATATTTTGGTGAAGCATTTAAGAATGCCTCTTTTTCTGATAATCCTTTATGGAAATTTATTAAGTGTTTTCCTCTTTCTTAATTTAGGTCTTGGAATAATATTCAACAAGTATGAGATTCATAAGATGTTTTTGGAAAACTCTTTGATCAATATTTACTTTAGAAAATATTGCCAAAGTCATTGGAACAATATGTTGAATATTTTTATCCCTGGAACAATATGTTGAATATTTTTAGTTCACTGCTTTGCTATCCTTTTAAGTTTGCAAGTTTATATAATTAGTTTGTTTAGTTGCACTTAAACAACCACAAACAAACACAACCAAGGTTTATTAGTAAAGCAATTAGCAAAACAACTGTGTTAACAGGTATTCCAAAATTGGGATGTGACACACCCCAACCGGCAACAGCGGGGGCACATCCGGCAAATGAGCGGGCCGGGTTACCCCTACCACAGACTAGAGTCACAACCGGCAACGATCTACCACCACCGCTGCCATCACGATTTCGCACACCAGCAGGTCACTACAATAATCCCATGGACAATGTGTATGCGGCAACACTCGCATTAAATCAAATCCCCGTGGGAGAGTCACCGCATGCAGAGAAGACCCGGCAAACAATCGATCTGTTGCACACTGCGGTGGCGTAGCAAGCCAATTATCCGGATCATAGAAGTGGGATGCACGGGACGCCATACGTCAGTCAACAACAAGGGAATATCCAAACAAGTTCAGCACGGCGGAGGGAAGAGCAGCAGCAAATGCCGCCTCCTCCCCGCGTTCAGGCAGCATCAGCAGCACAGGCTGTTGTGGACAGTTCTAGGGCTCGGAGGGCCGCGGCTGGGTCTGCAGCGCATGGACTACCCGCAGCGCCGCGCCCAGCCGTGCCCCCCGCTGTATCACACGTTACTCGAGCAAGGCCGGCCTCGACCGTTCTTGCGGGACCCAAGTGTCTTTCGGACAATATCAGAGCTGAACCTTACCCGGAAAAATTCAAAGAGCCGGGAAAAGTAGTGAATTACGAGCCAACTATGGATCCAGAAACATGGCTAAGCAGTTATGAGATGGCAATGTCGATTCGCAACGCATCCGAGAATCTCCAAGCCAAGTTCATGTACTTGATGATGTCAGAAGGAGCAGCAAAGTTGTGGTTCACCAATTTGCCGGAAGGATCGATCAAGTCCTGGGAGGAATTGAAGACCGCGTTTGTCAAGCACTTTCATGGGACGTGCAGAAAATTGTTCACTATTGATGATCTAGAGCGATGCGTCCAGAAGAAGGGAGAGTCGGCACGCAGTTGGGTGCGCCGGGTTATGGAGATACTTCACTCGTCCACAGATATTCAGCCCAAGGATGCACTACAAGCTATGGCAAAAACATGCAAGTATATACCTTTAGTTCAAAAGTTAACTCGCATGAAATCAAGTCGAAATGCGTCGGAGGTTACAATGGGAGAATTGATGGATGCGTGCAACAAACACGCTGCGACAGATACTACAGAGGAGGAAGTGGATGACAAGAAGGTAAAAACAAACACAAGTAATAGCGGAAGAACCGGCAATGGATCAGCACCGGGTAATAACGGAAATAGCCAGAACAAGCACCCGTTTGAAGGAGGTTCCGAGTTTGTCGCCAACACAGAGGCCGGGTCTTCGAGACCCAGAGCAGAAGGAAATTTCAACGGAGGTAATCACAATGGAGGAAACTATCAAGGACCACCAAGGCCGAGTAACAATTGGGACATATTCAGAATGGCATGCCCGAAGCACAGCAGGAACGGCAGGCCAGCTAACCACTCCATGGAGCAGTGCGCCGACTTACAAAGATGGAAAAATGAGGAAGTGAACAGAGCTATGCGAGGTGCAGGACGGGAAGGAGGACCGGGTCCAGGGGGAAACCCGGGCAACGGCCCACCCCCAGCCGGTAACCCGGCGGCTGGAAATCAAGGTAATAACCAAGGGGGGGCAGGAGGTTTCCAGGCTAACCCCAAACAATTGGGTCAATATCATGTGCATACCACAGGAGGTTCTAACAAGGATAAAAGGATACTGAAGCAAGCGGTCAACTCAGTTTCGTCGGCTGTCCCGAGATACCTGAGATGGTCAGAACAGGATGTAACATGGAGCAGAAGGGATCACCCAGAAAGAGTAGAACACCCGGGAGTCTTGGCATTAGTAGTCGCACCACAGGTCAATGGGTATGAGCTGAAAAAGGTTTTGATGGATGGTGGAAGTAGCATCAATATACTGTATTGGGAAACCTTCCTACGCATGGGCCTCAAGGAGTCCCAGCTACAAAAAAGCTCAACAATTTTTCATGGGATAGTGCCGGGTCATTCAGCGTGCCCCGAGGGAAAAATCGCATTGGAGGTAGCTTTTGGGGAGTCAAAGGATAACTATCGAGTTGAGTGGCTCACCTTTGAGGTAGTCAAATTGCGCAGTCCTTATCACGCGTTATTCGGAAGGCCGGCTTATGCCAAATTCATGGCTAGGCCGTGTTACGTGTATCTACAGCTAAAAATCCCGGGTCCCAAGAAGACCATTACCATACATGGAAATCGAGACATAGCAGCTGAATGCGATGAAGGAGACGCAGCAATGGCCGAGCAAGCCTGTAGAAAAGAAGAACTCAAGCACTATCGGTCTCAAGCAGACCCGGAGGACAGAACCACATCAAAAAGGCCGAGTACTGAAGGCGAAAGAGCAAAGTCCAAGGTAGCACAAGATACTAAAATGGTAGCTTTTATCAAGGATGACTCCCCCAAACAATCCGCTATAAGAGAAGAAACGGCACGGCCGCTTACAACCAGCCACGTTATGGAAACACCTCACCCGGGTTGGCTAGTAAACCCGGTACTCATCATGAAAAAGTCAAACATGTGGAGAATGTGTATCGGTCACGTCAGCCCGGGACCGGTGCCCAAGAAGAACTAAACAATGTAACGGGCAGCAGGTTTCAGACGCGCTCTTTTCCTACCCAGGGTACCTAAGGGGACTGGAAGGTTTTTAATGAGGCGGCCTGCTGATCCAAACTTTCTCGCATCAATAAAGAGATGGTTATCAAGTCCTATCTTGTTACAGCCTTTGCTCCGATTACAAGTAAGTAGTATCCATATGACATCAATACATCAGTATCATCAAGAATGTTGGGTATATATAGGTCTCGGGGGCTGGTTGCGCAAGTAGCGCAGCCACAAACCCAAAGACCCGGCCTTGATGCCTATAAGTTATAAGGGCCGATTATTCGCAAACGAGTACGGCTGCAATCTTATAACTGGACAAAGGAGCCAAATTTTCTTGACTTTTCTTACTTAAGCTCGATGTGACTCGCACTAAAGTGGCATGATTTGCTCGCTTACGATTACAATCAGCCATGAAGCCCAATGGGACTTGTCTGACCCTGTTTTCGTATAGATGTAACAACATGGTATCCACGCGAAAGCCGGCTTACAGTACAAGATAGTCAAAAGGGTCATCTAAACCACAAGTTATGCAGAGTACAAGGCCAATAGCTGGAAACTCAACGTTTAT
The DNA here is from genome assembly GCA_028641055.1 of Alopecurus myosuroides. NCBI lineage: Eukaryota > Viridiplantae > Streptophyta > Magnoliopsida > Poales > Poaceae > Alopecurus > Alopecurus myosuroides. The sequence goes on along the minus strand of CM054057.1, from coordinate 308,734,693 downwards.
AAAGCATAACTTCATTATCTATATGAAACAATTCCGGGTTTCGGCTTAGCGACAACAAGTTTGTTCTCTTCGAAAAAACCACACACCACAGACTCGGAGATTCGGGCCTTGGGGACTGTGGGTTTCGAAACAGAATCAAGCTGTTTCGTCGCTAAGCTCGAAAGACCCCAACGTCCGAGTCATGGGGACTTAAAGAAAAGTCCACCTATCAAAACCCACGGTACTCGGAAATAAAGAAGGAAATAAAAAGAAAGTCGGATATCAAGAATAAGTCCAAAAATAGGCAAGTATCAAGTTCATCAAAAAGGCCTAGAAAGGCACGAGGTGTATCACAGAATTAAAGTGCATTACAAGTTGCGACACTAGTATCAAGGGTGCACAGGCGCACCGTCAAAAGAATACTTGTTTTGAGTAAAAACATCAAATGATTGAAGTATTTTTATGGCATTTTGCTCATTCGGCTTCCTGCGAAGAGTCCACATTGTTGCCCTTACCTTCCGGGTCTTGCTCCTGGACTTGCTTTATTCCGGAATCGTCACCCGGATTCCTTGCGGCAGGACGGACTGGTGGAGGAACAGCTGGTGTAGAGGTGGCTGGCCCTGATAACTCGGCATCTCTCTTTGCAGTTGCTTCTCTCTTCCTAGCCGAATCAGCAGCCCATTTCTCCAAAATATCAAAAGGCGGGGGTGCTTCCTCTGTAACAATTTTGCCTTCAGCGTCGTATGAACTCATAATCGTGTTCAGATCCATACTGTCGGCCAACGTGGTGGCCGAATGACGCACTGCAGACTGTACGGCCTTGAAGTCCTTGGGTGTAAACTTGGAGCCATCCGCTTTAAATTCCGGAAACCCGGATATCATCTTTGCCGGGTCAAGCTTTGCAAAGTAAGCCTTAGCCAGGGTAAAGGCCCGGGTCATACCAATCCGGCATGACGAGCGTTTCCATATTTCAATCCAGCCGGGCACGGTGGAGCAGGCTTTGATGAGATTTTCTTCACCCGGGTATACTTCAGTAGGCCACTTCACGGCGTCCAATATAAATTTCGTGCCGGCAAAGAACGTCCGGAGCACAGTCTTTAAAGTTTTAGCCTTTGCAAGGGCATCCTCCTCTGGGGATGCAAGGTTGGCACCTGCAGTTGAAGCAAAGGAAGGACGTATCAGTGATCCCGAGTATCATACAATAAAGTAAAGGCACGAAGACAGTCGGCAGCAAAAACTTACTAAGCAAGATCTGATAAGTATCGGTGACCTGGTCCGATAGTTTCTTCAGTGCGGTTTGAGCAGTATTGCACTTCTTCTGGTATTTAGAAACATCCTTCTTCAAGTTTTCCACGTCATCCTCGAGGGCTTCTCTCCGCTTTACCTCGGCAAGAAGAAGTTGTTCGGTCTTGAGCAAAATTTCATCAGACCGGGTAATCTGCGCCTGTAAGTAGCAAGGAGCACAAGTATCAGTCGGATATTATGGCAAGCTGAGTATTGCGTAAAGTACCAAGCACAACTTAAGCAAGTCATGCTCGGAACTTGGGGACTAGGCATGCACTACGAGATATCAAGTATTATTACCTGGTGCTCTGCGGCCATGCGCTCCAGAATATTGCTCTCTGAAGTCTTCATAGTGAGGAGAGTGTCCATCAGTTGATCAAAAGTGCCATTACCCGTATCAGAGGACCCGGGGCCTTGGAAATTCCGAGAAGGAGTCTTCTTCTTAGTGGGAGGCGGCACCCGGGTCATTCGAATGTCGGAATCCGATGCTCCTTCTCCTGCACCCAAGGTTGCAGCTCTTTTCTTCTTGCTTATGTGGGAGGCGATCGGATACTCGGCTTCTTGTGTGCCCGGGTTTATTGGTGACGCTTGTTCTTCGCCGCTAGACTCGGCTGTTGTTTTATCAGCTAGGTTTCCCTTACCCGGGTTATCGGTTGCCATATCCTCTTGGTCACTGATAACGACAGTGGCCCTATGGATAGTGAGAGTGAGCAATCAGTGTGCAATCAGGAAAGGGTGATGAAGATGCGATAGAACGTCAGAAAAGGAACTTTACCCGGGATTCACCGCAAAGTCTGAAGGAAATTCGTTGCCAGACTCGGGCGAATCTGAAAAATATCAAGTGAGATTTCGTAAGAGAATGGTTCGGAAAGATTGTTTCCTCTAACAAAGGATAAGATAAGTACCGGTGCGCCGAGCCGGAGACGACGGAGTACCCAGGTTAAGAGCGTCATCACCCGGGTAATTCCGAGTCGCTCTGCGCTTGGTCATAGGTGACTCCTTCGAATACGGCCAGTGGAGTAATGCCAAGTTAGCTCATGTATATCACCAAAGGGAATACGAATCGAATACAAGGAGGCGATATGATACCTTGAAGACGACCCCTCGGGGTTTTCTCTTAGATCCGACTTTAATTGTCGGCTCCACTTCGTCTTCGTCACTGGCGGATTCCACTTTGCCGTCAGTTTCTTCTTCCTCGTCATCCTCCTCTTGTTCTGGATATCATCAAAGGTAGTTAGAAAATGAAGGAGTTGCGACAAACTTAAAGGAACCAAATAAAATCCGGAGAGCACCTTCGTCCGAGTTAACGGCCTCTTCTTGCTCCTCTGGACTCTCGGAGCTAGGAGAAGTGTTGATCTTCCAAAAATCATCATCAGCCTGAAATAAAAGTATCAGTACAAAGGTTATCACCTGTATCAAGTGGAAAAAGCAAGGGTAAAGACGTCAAAGTTGGATCTTCACCTTGGGGGCTGGGTTCTCGAGTGTGAAGGGCTCTAATCCGGCTATGTTCCGGATTACCTCAAGTTTTTCTGTCAGAAAACCCTTGATAGTTTTATGTGTGTCACCAGCCGTGAAGCTGTTGTCAGAGTACCGGAGCGGATCTGTGGTTTGCCCCGAATACTCGCACAATAACTTTGTGCGGATGGAGTTGGGTTGAATCCGGAAATCGACCCAAGTTTTCACCAGGTTGAGCCCGATGAGACCTTGGGCCGTGAGAGTGGTGATTTTGGCTAGCAAAGGTTGAATTGCCTCCCTGTCCGAGTCAGGGGCAAAGGCACTAAATTTCTCAGAGATGTCAAGAAGGCCCTCTGAGTAACCCGGCAGTTTCTTTTGGCCGGGTGGGGAAGTGTCTTGGCAGTAAAAGTACGAGAGCTGCCAGTGCTTGACGTGGGAGTTAAGGGTAAGGGGTGGCATCAGAGAATTCTTGCGGCGTTGGATAGAAACCCCGCCGCAAGCGAGAAGTGCTCCGTCGCCGCTTTCGCGGCACGGTTTGCACTGGAAAAGCTCAACGAAAAGAGCCAGACTTGGCGGAGTGCACAAGTATGACTCGGAAAGGACGATAAAGTGAGAGATATTTAACACAGAATTAGGACCTATGTCAAATACACGAAGGCCATAGTGGCTCAGGACGTCGCGGAAGAAGGGGTGACCCGGAGGACGAAAGCCCCGAGTCACGTGCTCTACAAAGCATATTACCTCATCCTTTGCCGGTGTAGGCCGGGTCTCCTTACCCGGCACCCTCCACTGGATATCCTCTTGAGGGGGAAGGATTCCTAGCTCGACCAGTTCTTCTAACTTGGCCTTGGTGACCGTAGATCGCGCCCAGTTGGCGGATATGGAGTTGGTGGTCTTGGCCTTGGTCGGTGTTTTTCCCTGCTTCTTGGGAGCCATGTGGTTGACCTGCAAAGCACGAGGTAGAAGGATACAAGGAATAAGACACGGAAACTGTGAGCAGGCCGAGTATCGGTGGATGATATCGAGACATGGAAATTGCATACTATCCGGGTGTCACTCTGCAGAGTGAGGTTCGAATTATCCGGGTATCGAGCATCGTAATAAAAGTTATGGGGGTCTATGCATTGAAAGAGCTTTTGAGTATGATGAATGGTTGCACAGGCACTTATTGCGAATAAAAAGAACCGGAAAGGGGAGGATTTTCCGGGTGACAGAGATAAGGGCGGAAACTCTGAGTGGCCCGAGCCGAGATTGGAGATTCCGTTTTTAGATTTGTGGTAAAATTAACAAATGTGGGCGGTAGGAAAACGCAATAAAGTCCATATCTCACGTATTGGGTGAGCTAGAATGAATACAAGCGATCTAATTCGGCATGACCGGGAAAGCGACCGGCGGGTTGACCTAGATCTAAGTTTAAGAAAATCAAGAAATTGCGGAGGCTAATTAACGGGTATGGGAATCTTACTGGAGGAGATTGAAGTGAAGCTCGACGGAGGCAAATCGCGCAAGATTGATGCCCCTTTGCGATTCCCGACGGGCCGGTTGGGGGCTTGGCGGCGGATCTTGGCGGCGGTGCAGAGTGAGCTGTGGTGGAGCGCAGTCGCCGGCCAATAGGCTCCGGAGATGCGCGTGGAATTTCCATGGCGGCGCTCTGTGAGATTGAGCACGGAGAAAGAAAGGAAGAGGAATGGGGGGAAGTGAGCCGTTGGGGTTAGGGTTACCCCTACGGGCATATTTATAACGGTTCATGTGGATAAGTTTGGTTCCGCGAGCGGGAACCGGGGATTGCGGAGTAACGGCTATTTGTTTGAATTTTACAAAATATGCTTTAAGTGTTGAACGTGATATCTGGGCAGAAATAAGAGGGAGATATTCTTCATAATATCAAGGGCAATTATCGAGTAAAGTGCAGAATCTTGGCACTTTTATCAGGGTTTAGACCCGGAAAGCTAAGCCGGGTATTTGGAAAAGAGCCGGGTTACCATATGACCATCGTGGAGTTGGGCCTAGCTACTTATCAAAGCATCTTAACCCGGCCTCCATATATTTGTGAGATTGGTATTTTTGCAGGGAATAGCCAGCACTTCAAGGAAGAATCCGTGAAGCCCAAGCTATTCTGGGGACTACTGATGGAGGGATAATAACCCGGTAGGCCAACTCCAAGGCGTAATCCGGTCCCAAAGGACTCTGTGCAGGATTCGGCTAAGGATAAAGAAACTTCCGGAAGGCCCAAGTTTGTAGGCCTAGTAACCCGGAGTGTGGGTTACGGTAAAGGAAGGTTAGGGTTTGTATGCCGTGTCCGGGTAGAATCAGGGTGAGTCTTGGAGAACAAGCCGGGGGGGTACGGGTGCTTTATAAACCGACCCCTAGGTCTAGTTGAGAGATCCAAGAACCCTAGCAATATCGCTTGATATCGAGCATCCAGTGTAACCCAAGAGTTGAGTTTTTATATCAAGATCGGAGACTCGGCGACTTTGATTGCCGGCTACCAGATCGATTTCCACCATGTTTTCCTCTGAGCTAAACCCTCTCCCAAACGCCTGTGTCGTCTTGCCCCAAGATCAGTTACCCCCGGTAACGTCTGCCGTGATAATCCCACGACATGGATCTTGAGCACGCCGCTGTGGACGAGCACGAGGAGGACATGGCGCCAGCCCGAGCCGTCTGGGAGGGCTCGGATGTCACCGCCGCTGACTGCCAGTGGCTGGTGAACACCCGCCGAGTCCCCCCATGCGTAATCTTTCGCCCTCCCGGCGACGAACTCGTCCCGGCACCACAAGACGGTGAGTACATCGTCTTCTTGTCGCACTTCAAGCGCGGCCTAGGCCTCCCTGTCTCCAAATACTTCGCTGATTTTCTCCACCACTTTGGCCTCCAACCACACCATATTCCTCCCAACGCCATGGTGATGCTACCCATTCACGCCACCGTCTGCGAGGCCTTTCTGGGTGTCCACCCCACTGTCCAAACTTGGGCCCGCTACTTCTTCCTCCGCCAGCAAAGCATTCCAAACCCTAGCAATCCTCTTGTTCCCCGCGTGATGACCCAGACGGGTAGCGCGATGATGCTGCAGCACAGCACCGGGCACCACTTGCGGGTTCTCGGTCTGGAAACCGTGCGCAAGTGGCAGCGCGGTTTCCTATACGTGAAGAGTGTCGCTCCCGAGAAGGGAAAGCCCATTGAAGACCGGATTGGGCTCCCCAAGTTCGTGAATGCTCTGCCCACCGGACAGAACTGGGGATACCACCCGAAGAACACGGTGCCTGACGTCGTCCAGGTGGAGAAGCGCCTGACGTAGCTTGCGAAGGAAGGGCTCCTGCAGGATGACCCAATCGCCTGCTGGATCTCGCGCCGAATGCTCCCGCTCCAGGAACGAGCACACAAGATGTGCCATATGGGAGGCCCATGGGATTGTACTCGGACTACAACGTTCGAGCTCACCAAGGCAGAGGTGGCCATCTGGGCCGAGTCCATCATGCGGACTACTCTGACCGAGAACTGGGCTTACGGCTTTATTTCGTATAGCCGCACCAAGCAAATTCCCCAGGTTAGCGTTCTTCTCTGCCCACTCAGTACTTGTGCTTGATACCGAATAGAACTCCTCTTAGCTTTATATGTTTTGTGTTTGCATGTTGTTCCGAGTAGGATCACTTGGCTCAATATGCTTTGTGTTTGCATGCCGTTCCGAGTAGGAACCTCTTAGCTTAATATGCTTTCTGTTTGCACGCTTGTTCCGAGTAGAACCTCTTAGCTTAATATGCTTTATGTTTGCACGTTTGTTCCGAGTAGAACCTCTTAGCTTAATATGCTTTATGTTTGCACGCTTGTTCCGAGTAGAACCTCTTATCCGAGAACTCAACTCATTGTGTCTTATCTTTGCACCAATAGCACATCAACCGCCAGAAGGATGAGGACAAACACATCTTCGAAGCCAACTGGGAAGCGGACAGAACAGAGGATGATGCAACTGCATACGACATCCAAGCCACTCTGTGCGTCCCGCGTGCCGGCCAGGACGGTAAGTCCCGAGTCACGGGTTCTATCCGGGACTGGTCTGAGGATGAAGAAGGTGACCGGGTTCACCTCTTTACTTGCTTGCGCAGTTCATGACTTGCTCTTCGCTATTCTGAACTTCTCCTTCTTTCCATTGCAGAGGAGCCTGAGTTGGACGAGATGGAGGAACCCGTGGATGTGGTTCCGATATCCGTAGCTGCCCCCACCACCAATAGAAAGAGAGTGGGTAGCGGGGCACAAGATCCTCCTGCCAAGAGGACCAGGAAGAAGCCGGCAGTCAAAACCACCGCCTCCCACAAGAGACGCGTCCCCACCATGGACGGGTAAGTGCTTTCCGAGTAAACTTCTGATTCATTGCCGCCTTCCTTCCTTGTTCCCTTCTCTGCCGCTGCTTTTAACTTCGCTCTTCCTTTGCACCTTTCTTTTCAGTGAGGCACTTGATGCGGATGCCACCGCTGCACCAGCTCCCAAGAAGAGGAAGAATCCACCACGAAACCTTGTGAAGCTCTCCGATGATGAGGAGGACCGGGTGCCAGAGGACAGGACGCCTGCGCCCTCCCCTCCCCGAGAAGATCAAGATCTCGGCGCCGAGAAAATTGGCGCTGGGAATGAAACTGAACACCCCTCCGAGCAGCTGCAACCTGATGTGCAGCCATCTGCTCAGGACACCGACAACACCGAAAGGCCGCCAACTCCTCCAGTTGCATCAACTGAGGAGGATAGTGAGCATGCTGCCGAGCAGCAGCAGGACGCTACAGCCGTGGAACCGCCAGATGCTACCGCCGAGCAGCAGCTAGAGAACAACGCTGCAGAGCAGCCCAACCCTGCTGCCGAGCAGCAGGTAGAAGACCCTGCTGCCGCGTAGCACCCAGAGGACCCCGCTGCCGCGCAGCGCACAGAGGACCCCGTGGAGGAGCCCTCACACGAGTACGTGGTGCAGCCGGATGCTGCTGCTGTTAATCAATCGCAGGCGCCTCCAACTCGCCAAGCACCTTCACCTGTCAAACAGGTGCCACCTCCTTCTCAGCAAGCCTCTCCGCCAGTTCGCCAACCAGTTGCACCTTCTCCGCAAGTACCTCTGCCCACCACCAGAAAATCTGTCAAGACAGCTGCTGAGCCAACTCGGCAGCAGCCAAAACGTGGCGTCGCTCAGGCCGGGCAGGCGTTGCTGCCCTTCAAGCCGCAAGACAAACAGGCCGCGCAGCAGGCCCAGAACACCAAGCTGGTGGCCAGCCAGAAGAAGAAGCCGCTCAACCCGAATGTCAGTCTGGTCCCAACTACCGCCACCTTTGACCTTGCAAAGGAGCAGGGTGCCGACGCTGGTGCCAGCGAGCAGGGGGTTGACTCCAAGCTTCCTGACTACTGGAGAGAGCTGCAAGAGCGCCACCAGATTCACATGACCCATGAAGAGGAGCGACTAGCTGCTCTCAAAGAGCACAAGGCCATGATCCGTTCCAAGTCCAAGGGCAAGAAAGACTCCTTGATTATTAAGGAACTTTCTTCCCGCGGCGAGGACGATGAGGAGCTTCCCGAAGCAGGCATCGCGGCCATCTTGGACCGGGTAGGCCACATTGAGAAGGTTTGGGATAGCAAGGTGTTCGGCAATGCTGCCTGGGATGGTACCGAGTTGGGTAGACTTGACCACTATCGGACAGACTGGAACAAGGCCGACATCGGTCCTGTTGGCATGGCGGTAGCCAGTCCTTGCAGCACTCTGGCCAGCAAGCTGTTCGTCTTGCGTAAGTCCATTGAGGAGATCGAGCAAAGCTAAGTGGTAAGTATTTTCTTTCTTTCTGAATCTTCCGAGTTGCCAGTTTCCTTTTTCTTCTTTCCTTAGCCATTACCCCAGTCCCCGAGATTCGGGCCGAGTAGGTGATAACTCAACCGAGTTGATATCTACTCGGGCCAAATCATCCAAAACTTCCAAAACTTATACTCCTTCCTTCTTCCCTGCAGGATAGCATCCAGGAAAGGACCAAGGTCTTCCGCCAGCTTCTCTGGAATCACCGCCAAGTCCGAGAGCGAAACCGAGCCTTGGAAGCTGACAAGAGCGACCGGGACGCCTTGGAGAAGAACGCCCTGGACCGCACTCTCAAGCTTTCTGAAATTGAGGGTAAGCTTTTAGCATCCCGGTTTGTGCGTTTTGTACTTACGCCCGTTTTTTGCTTTTTGCTCAACTGTTGTCTTCTCTATAGGCGAACTCAAGGCCCTGGTGGAAGGACACCAGGATTGCGAGGTTTTCGCTGCCTCCGCGCAAAGTAAAATCTCTTCTCTGGAAGGTGAGTACTTTTCTTTCTTCTCTGTATTTGCCCTTTCCCATTTGGCTACTCTGTTAATCAGTGTTGTGCTTCCCGCATAAGAATATAACAACTTTCGGGAACAGCATTTGCAATGCCTCACTCCTTCTTAGGCACACCAGCAAGTGCAGGCCCGGAAGGTCGAGATAGAGAAAGAGCGCGCAGCCGAGAGGGCGGATTTTGAGAAACTCCAGGTTGATCTTGCAGATGCACTCCAAACTGCCATCAACCATGTCCGTGAGAAGCAAGAAATCGAGAAAACAGCTGCCGCCCAGAAGCAGGCATTCGAGATGGAAATCTAAATCCTGAAGGAAAGGAATCAGGCTCTCGAGGCTCAAATCAGCGACTCGCGCCGCGTCCAGGACAAGCAAATCCAAGAATCAGAGGACTGGAAGATCAAGCTGGGAGCCCTGGTGGTAGAGATGGAACGTGAGTTGCTGCTACTCTTTGCTTTGCTTGGCTTTTTCTTCTCTGCCCTCTTCTACCCAGTCTCTTGTTTCTTCTCGGTCACGCTTTCTGATCCAACTCTGCACCTCCTGATTCAGATATCTTCCCGGAACTTCGTTCCCCTGGTGACACTGTCGTGGACAAGGCAAGGCAGGCCAGGGCCGTATCTGGTCTGAGCGTTGACAGTACCTCCAGCATCAACGATCATCTAGTCAACCTCAAGACCCAAATACGCTCCCTCAAAGGCTTGGGCACCTCCATGGTGTCTACTGGAATCAAACTGCACAAGCTGTTCTGGCCCGAGAAGGACGTTCCGGAGACCTTTCGCAACATCGCCACCAACCTGGATCAGGTCAAGGTGGAGTTGAAGAAGTGGCGTGCTTCCGCAGCTCGGGCAGGCGCTGACGAGCTCCTTCACTTCATTTTGTCCTGGTACGAGAACTTAGATCTCAACAGGATTGGCACTCGCTGCAATGGATCCAAGTGGACTGCACGCCCTGATTGCGTCTCCCGCCGGAAAGAAGTGGCCTATGAGCTTGCCTCCTACGCTGACACCAGCTCATACATTGATGGCCCCACCGAGCCGGATACGGATGTTGAGGGCGAGGAGGATGAAGGAGAAGCCGAGTTCGAGGATGATGGCGACGTAGAGAAAGGCCAGGATGCCGAAGAAGAAGAGCAGGAGGGGTCTGACCAGGAAGAGGCCGAAAGGGTGGAGACTGAGCAGCGCAGCGCCGCAGAGGACTCCGGGTTGGGAGCCAACCGGAGACTAAGCAGTCGCAACCCACCGCGCAGGAGGCTGCCGTCACCATCGAGATGGTGATTAACGACCCGGCTCCCGAGTTGGGCGCAACTGGGGCTGCGACCTCAGAGCTCTACCCTCTGCCCAGCACTGTGGCCACTCAAGCCTCCAACTCCGCCTCAGAGCCAACCTCCACTACTGCAACTCCTTCTGCAGCCAAGCCAACCTCTACAATTGCTGCCTCCGAGCTGGAAACGCCTACCAACACCAACACGGATACTGCCTCCGCTGCTGTTTAACTCCTGCACACTTTATCTCTAAACAATCTCATCAGATCCCCGGGATGCCGGGTGCATATGTATCGAACAAGTTTAAGTTCTTTGCTACTCAATTTTATTTGGTTAACACTTTAGCAACTCTGGCTCAATGTCGGGTTGCGTTTCAATGCAAGTCCCCGAGTTGCATTTTTCATTCACTCGTTCTCTTCGTCTCTGCTCTTACCTGCCACTTGTGGCTTTTTGGTAGTCGAGTCACAAGATTTCAAAGTTAGAGTTTCAGATACTTAACCACTTAGAAAACTGCATGGTAACGCTGCCCACCACTTAACCGAAAAGAAACACAGTAAAGTAAAGAACACCCTACTCGGTTGCTATACCTCTCTTTTCCTTAGCAATTTTTCATGTGTTCATTGACCTTTGGCTTGTTCTCTTGCTTGCCATGAAGCCGGATTGCGGACAGCAGCAGAGTCGAAGAGTTGGCCCGTGGGTTTAAACACACTACCAGATATGCGCATGAAATTCTAAGCAGACCAACCGAGTAGACAAAGAAAAATAAAGTAAACAACACAAGGCAAGGTTTTTGCACAGGCAGCCCCCGAGTTTGAATTCGGAGTGCCGACTAGAATTTTAACTCGGTTGAGGAGATACATACAACTTTTGTTCATGAATGAAAACGGCGGAGTAGAGCTACATTCCAGGGACGCTTAGATTCCTCTCTAGCTTTATCCGGCATGTTCTTCTGGGGTGCCTGTGCGTCAACTAGATAATAGGCATCATTGTGCAGAGCCTTGCTCACAATGAAAGGCCCTTCCCACGGAGGGGATAGCTTGTGCATCCCGGCCGTGCACTGCACGAGCCTAAGGACCATGTCTCCTTCTCGGAAAACCCTTGGGTTTACTTTCCGGCTGTGATAACGCCTCAGGTTTTGCTGATAAATGGCTGAACATGACAGAGTTAGCTCTCTTGCTTCTTCTAGCAGGTCAACGTCATTTTCTCGAGCTTCTCTCGCCTCCGCCTCGGTGTAGAGGGTTACTCGGGGCGAGTCATGCTCTAGGTTAGTGGGCAACACGGCCTCAGTTCCATATACCAGGAAGAATGGTGTGTATTCGGTTGATCGGTTAGGGGTAGTCCTTAGACTCCACAACACCGACGGCAACTCGTCCAGCAAACAACCAGGGGTTCGCTGTAAGGGCTCAATCAGCCTTGGCTTTATCCCGGATAGGACCATGCCATTTGCTCATTCAACTTGCCCATTGGAGGCCGGATGCGCAACATATGCAACATCTAGTCGGATCCGCTTCTCTCTGCAGAATCTTGCGAATGCACCCTCAACAAAGTTTGTGCCATTATCAGTGATGATGCTGTGCGGGTAGCTGTATCTCAAAATAACATCCTTCAGGAAACTCACAGCTGTGACTCCATCAACATTCGGAATAGGCTTGACCTCAATCCACTAGGTGAATTTATCAACCATGACCAAGATGTGAGTCATGTTGCCTCTAGATGGCTTGAAAGGACCCACCATGTCCAAACACCAGACCACAAATGGCCAAGTAATGGGAATGGTCTTCAACTCGGATGCTGGCCTATGAATCTTGCTTGCAAACCTCTGACACCCGTTTCACTTTCTCACTATATCTTCAGCTTGCCGCAAAGCAGTGGGCCAAAAGAAGCCATGCCGAAAAGCCTTGTTGACCAGAGCCCGAGAAGAGGTGTGATGCCCGCATTCTCCTTGGTGTATCTCTATAAGGATTTCTTCTCCTTCCTCTGGCTCTACACAGTGTTGCAGTACGCCAGTTGGACTTCTTCTGTGCAGCACCTTGTTGCTGATTGTGTAGCCCTTGGATCTTCTCTGTATTTGCATGGTTGTGACCTCATCACTCGGCAATGTGTCATCCGTTAGAAAGGATAATATGGGTAGAGCCCAACTCGGTGTCTCCCGGGTGGGAAACACTGGTTCGTCCACTTCCACTGGATCAGCTACCAAGACCTCTTCTGAGCTGGGGGCGAGTCCTCGAGTACTGAGAAATGATCCCCTCAATGAATGCGACAGTCCCCGAGTTGAATGGAGCAGTCCCCGGGTTGCAGGTGCCAGTCCCCGGGTTCTCTTTTGCAGCCTCCCAATCAATCTCCATGGGAATAGCTTCTGATCCTGGCAAAGATGGAACGAAGATGGACTCCGAGTTGGGGGATGGCTTGATGGATGGCTTTCTCAAATGTTCCAAGGCAATCCCATCAGGGATAAACTGCCGAGAAGACCCCAACTTGGACAGCTCATCAGCTGCGTCATTCTCAGCTCCGTGTATATGATGGAATTCACATCCTTCAAAGAACCCAGTCATGGTTTGCACCAGAAACCGGTAGGACGCCATGTTGGCATCCAAAGCATCCCAATTGCCGGATACCTGCTGCACCACCAAATCCGAGTCGCCATAACAGACAATGCGCTGAACTCCGGTCTCCTTGGCTACCCTCAGGCCATGTACCAATGCCTCATACTCGGCCACATTATTGGATGCTTTGAAATGGATTTGCAGCACATGCTTGAGTTGATCTCGCTTGGGTGACGTAAGCACCACGCCAGCACCAAGCCCTTCCTTTACTTTGGAGCCATCAAAATGCATCTTCCAGTAGTTGGTTTCTGGCAAGGGAGGATCATACTGCATCTCGGCCCAATCCACCAAGAAATCTGCCAGAGTTTGTGACTTGATCGCTTCTCTTCTTGCGTACAGAGGGGTGTACGCGGCTAGCTCAATTGTCCACTTGGCTACCCAGCCGCTTGCTTCCATGTTGCCCATGATCTCCGAGATGGGAGAAGTACTCACCACTGTGATGGGATGCTCTTGGAAGTAATGTTTGAGCTTCTTGGCACCCAGGTACACACCATATGTCATCTTCTGGTAATGCGGGTAGTTTTGCTTGGAGCTGGATAGCACCTCGTTGAGGTAATATACTGGCCGCTGCACCTTTTTGCCTTCCTCTTCTCTTTCCACCACTATCACCACGCTGACTACCCGGTTGGTTGCTGCAATGTACAACAACATTGGCTCTTTGGGTAGCGGGCTTGCCAGGATGGGAGCGTTACCCAGCATGGTCTTGAGTTCTCTGAAGGCCACATCAGCTTGTGATGTCCAGACAAACTTATCACTCTTCTTCATGAGATGGTAAAGAGGCAAGACCTTCTCACCCATTCTTCCCAGGAAGCGGCTAAGAGAAGCCAAGCATCCGGTAAATTTTTGCACATCCTTCAGTGATCTCGGCAAAGACATGCTCTCTATAGCTTTTATCTTTGAGGGATTAGCCTCAATGCCCTGGCTGGATACCAAGAAACCGAGTAACTTGCTAGCTGGGACACCAAAGGTGCATTTAGTCAGATTCAATTTCATCCTGTATTTGCGCAGGCTAGCAAATGTTTCCTCAATATCACTAAGCAGAATATGTGTTTCTTTCGTTTTGATGACAATGTCATCTACGTACACCTGCACATTTTTGCCAATTTGATCATGCAAGCATTTCGGCATGCACCTCTGATAGGTAGCCCCAGCATTCCACAACCCAAAGCACATAACACGATAGCAATAAGCCCCGTACGGGGTAATGAAAGCAGTCTTTATTTGATCAGCCGGATTAAGAGGTATCTGGTGAAAACCAGAGTAGGCATCAATGAAAGACAAAAGTTCACACCCGGCAGTGGAATCGATCACCTGATCTATGTGGGGTAGCGGGAATGGGTCCTTGGGGCAGGCCTTGTTCAGGTCGGTGTAGTCCACGCACATGCGCCATGCAGTCTCGGCCTTGGGGTCTTCCTTCTTCTTCTCAACCATAACTGGGTTGGCCAGCCAATCCGGATGCAGTACCTCCATGATGAATCCGCTTATCAGCAACTTGGTGATCTGATCACCGATAGCTTTCCTCCTCTCATCACCAAAGCGGCGCATTGCCTGCTTAACTGGCTTGGCGTCAGGACGCACATGTAGCGAGTGCTCAACCAACTCCCTCGGGACACCCGGCAAGTCCTCATTGGACCATGCAAAGACATCCCGATTCTCACGGAGGAAGTGGATGAGCTCGCTTTCCTATTTCTCGCCCAACCCGGTGCCAATGATGGCAACACGGTCTGGGAACTCAGGGTCCACCCGCACCTTCTTGGTTTCTTGGGAGGCATGGAAAGCTGCTCCATACTGAGTACCCGGCATGCCAGGCATACCGACTTGCGCTGCTTGAGCCATAGCAACCACCTCGTGTATCTTCTTCTTCTAAGCAGCAATGACCATGGACTCTGCCAGCAGAGAACCAGCAGTCGCGCACTCCAAGGAACGCTTGTAATCACCCGAGATGGTGATGACACCATTGGGACCAGGTAACTTCATCTTCAGGTAGGCTGCATGGGTTGAGGCCATGAACTTGGTGAGCGTAGGCCTACCGAGTAGAGCATGGTAGGGGCTCTGAAGATCAACCACTTCGAACTGCATGCACTCGGTGCGGCAGTTCTCCCTGGTACCGAATAGCACATCTACCCAGATGCGGCCGATTGGAGCGCAAGACACTCCCGGCACAATGCCATGGAAAGTGGTCCTGCTGGGTAGCAGCATGTTCTTGGCAAGGCCGAGCTTCTCCAGGGTATCTCGGTACATGATGTTGATGTTGTTGCCGTTGTCAATCAGCACTTTGCTGAACCTGACGTTCTTCTTGGTCCCCAAGAATGTGGGATCCACCACCAGTGCATACGTACCCGGATTGGGCATCACCCTGGGATGGTCATCTCTGGACCAGGTGATCCCTTGCTCGCACCAGTGCAGATAGTGAGGCAGTGCCGGGATCACTGCATTCACCTCCATCGCTTGCCTATGCAGCGACTGCTTATCATCTGGCTCGGTGGTGAATACCATGTAGCTCTCATGGTGCTCCTGGTACTGGTTGTGGTCTCCACCACCATTGTTGCCGTTGTTGTTGTTGTTGTTGTTGTTGTTGTTCCTGTTGTTGTTGCGGGTGCAGTAGTTGCGGTTGTGGTCATTGCGGTTGTCGTAGTTGTAGTTGTGGTTGGCTCCCTGAGCCACTTGATTCACATTCTCCCTTCTCGGATTCACTGCAGGCCTAGGAGGAGCTGCCCGGATAGGCTGCACGTTGGCTCCCGAGAGTGAAAGAGGAGGAGGGGGCAGCTGACCAAATCCTTCACCCTTGATGCGATCCCACCAGCTGCATTGCCGGGTAGTGTGGTTGGCTGGCCTACTCGGATGCCGAGTATGGAAGCTACATGACCCATCCTTCATGTTCTCAAAGACAAATCTCTGAGCATCCCCTGCGTCCGGGTTGTCGCTACCCTGCTGGGGCGCATTGTATGACTTCTTGATGCCTTGGCCCTGACTCTGGTTCTGCCCGTATTGGGCTCCAGCAGTTTTTTGCCTTTGGCTACTACCAGCAGCCGCAGTGTCTTGGTTCACAGCATTCACTTGCTCAGACCCATACCGAGTATCGGGTCGGTCATCTCTGCGCTTGTTGCGGAAGTCCTGGCGTCTGTGGCCATCATGGTGTTTCCTTCTCGGCTCAAAACTATCAAACAGAGGCTGAGTAGGGTCACCGAGTGCATACATATCAGCCATCTTGATCGTCTCGGCGAGCGTACTCGGCATCTCTCTCTGCAGTTTTTGCCACAACATGCTGCCATGCCTGCAGCCCTGAGCGAACCAGGCGATTGCCTGCGACTCGTTCACACCCTCACAGGTGTTTCTCAGTGTGCTCCACCGAGTAAGGTACTCTCGGTCAGTCTCCTCTTCCCGCTGCTTGCAAGCTGAAAGTTGTTGCGGCCTATTCGGCCTCTTGTACGTGCTGGTGAAGTTGCTGATGAAGGCTTCCGAGAAGTCAAGCCAACAGTTGATATTGTCCTTGGGCAAGTTGTTCAACCAGATCCGGGCAGGGCCCTCTAGCATCTGTGGAACATATCTCACGGACCATCTCCTGTTGCCACCTGCAATATGCACAACGGTGACATAGTCATTCAGCCAGTCTTCCGGCTTGGTGCTCCCATCATACGACTTGGTCCCCCTGGCCAACTGGAACTTGTTCACGGAAGGCTCTCCCACGATGCGGTGGCGAAAACAGCTTGGACCGGGTGGCCCTCTCTTCTCAATCAGCTTGGACCGGTGAATCCGGTCCAACTTGTATCTTGCATCGCTGGGCTCCAGCATCCGGTCACCCAAACGATCAGTGACGTATCTTGGATCTGCGTACCCGGCCATCTCCATTGCCGAGTACCCATCATCATAGCGGTCTTGTGGCACGGGACCGGGTTGAGCAACCGGGTTGGCCGCTGCCACAACTGCTTGCGGCTGCACAGCTGCTGGCGGTTGTACCCTCTGTTGGACCGGGTTGGCAGCATGATGCCGAGATGGTCCCGCGCGGTTTCCTCCTTGCCCCTTGCTGTGAGCTTTAGTGGCTTGATAGCCTGCTCCTGCAGAGTTGTGTTTCTGGCCGGGCTGCCGCACTACAGCGGGCTGTTTTCCGGCGACAGCCGGGTCGTACACCTGCATCTGTTTGTTCTTTCCAGAGTTCACACTTGTAACATCCCTGATTTTTGGAAAATGTAAAAATCACAAAAATTTGAAACTTTTTGTTTTCATGTTATGTAAGTCACCAAGAACCAAATTAGAAGCAAGAAACAAAATCAAATAATACATAATTCAATGAAATTGATTTTTTCCAATCCAATTATACCTCTATTTCATAAACCCTAAAAGTCCATTCAAAATAAATATTCATTATTCAAAGAAATTGTTTTCTCTTAGAAAACCTTATTTTATAACATGTTTTAAATTCAATTATTACTTTGAAAATGTTTTATAGATTTTGAAACCATAGAATTATTATCTCTAATAATTTTTAAGCCCCAAAATTATTTTATGAGAATAACAACTATTTATATTGATATGCAAATGTTATTCCAAGTTTTAAACATAAAGGTGTGAAAATAAAATGCATTGCTTTGAAAATAACATAAAAGAGGGCATTGAAAACAATAGTATGAATTGTGGTTTATTCTAAATTTTATTAAGCCACTTTGTATTTATTTAATGTTCTATTTAAAAATGGAATTAAATTACTATTAGTAAAACACTGAAATGTTAAATTTATAAAATATGAAAGTAAGGTAAAATGAGTTTCAAAAATAGTATGTGACATTTTTAATTACTCTGAAATTTATTTAATCAAAAACCTCATTTTATTATTTTTCTAATTTAAAAATATACATTAAGTACTATTAGTAATTAAGCCACTTTTCAAAAATATAAAAAGTGAAATGTGTTCAAATGTTTATAACAATGTTCCAAACAGAAAGATGTTATTTTTACAAATTTTTAGAAATTAATTTGAGGTTAATTGAGTTTTTAAAACAGAAGTTATTAAGGTTTTAATAAAAAGAGGGAAAAAATGATGACGTCATCAATACATCACAGTTTCTTCTTCCTCTAGAAACTAAAAACGGCCGATTTTAATCCGATTGAATGCGGCCGTTTCTGTTGATTAAATTCATGCCCGAGGCCATGGCTAGAAAGCCCTTCTCCTCCTCGTCATTTCCCCTCTGCCTCATTCCCCAAACAAGCCCCTAGGCCGTCCAATTTTGTCGCCGGAGTTCCTCAAGGCCGACGGCATATTCCTCCATCTCCGGCCACGGTAGCCGTCACCTCCGCCTCCTTTTTGCCCCATGAGTTTTCCCTTGTCCCCGCGCACCTTGTAAGACTTTTTGTTCGATTTTTGCCGCAGGGAATCATCAGGTCGACTCACGCCTGAGGTCACCGGAGCGGCCGTTGTCTTCACTCGCAAGGCGCCATCCGCAGAGGCCCTCTCGGAGCACACCACTGCCACCAACGAGAACCCCTCGTCGCGCCGCTTCTCTTCGTCTACTTCCCGAGCCCGGAGACCCCTCGTAGCGTCGACGCCGTCTGCAACCGAGCCCGCGCCGCCGTCCCCTCCATCGCCGGCGACCAACCTCCGCGGGAGGTAAACCCTAGCCACCCTCTTTTGATCTCAGCCGTAAGATTTAGATCCAAGCGCTAGGATTAGATCACTAAACGAACCGGTATCGGCCAATCAGGGGGAGCCACGTGTGAGCCCAGTCAGCCGCGCGTAATAGGCTATCCGTCGCCCAGCGCAGCGCACAGCCGGCCCAAGCCCACTTCCTATCCATCGCCCTGCGAGGCAGATAAGCCATTTTTTTGGCCCAACTGTCTTTGGATTTTGTTTCCGAATAATTAGAATGTAAATTTTGCAGATTAGCCCCTAGAACTTTGAACCATAATAACTTTTTAACCACTTGGCGAAATTTGATAAACTTGGACTTTTTGAAATCCCCATAACGTGTAGAATCTTTTAGCACTGTTAAAATTTTAAATTGAGAAACTTAAATTGGTTTAAATTTAAATATGCTTGTTTGATGATTTTTGGCATAATTCAAAATCTACTAATCCAAAAATTGCAAATAAAATATATTTGGAAACCTTAGGATTTTTAATTTAATACCCTCTATCCCAAAATAATTTTTGATCAAATTAAAATTGAATTTAGAATTAAGTTGTCTATTTGAGTATTTTTGACATAGATTTAATTCTATAAATAATTTCAATATAGTTCCTTTTGCAAAATTGTTCCAATTGGTAACCTTGAACCAGAAACCACCTTGACCAACCATTTTGGACACCATTGGACCATGACCATGTGTTTTGGACCAAAAATCCATCATAGTGAACCACTAGTTTATCATGCCTTAGATTTTGTTTCTATTCTTTCTACCATTGTTTGTTGTGGCCATTTTTGGAGGCAAGACCAAGTCCCTAGTATATATCAACCATATTAGTGAACCTCAAACAATAGTACCATAGTTTTCTATCTACTTCTCCATTTCCCTATTCTTGCTTCAAGAATCCATCAAGTTAGCAAAATGGAAGACAAGACTCAACCACAAGAAGGAACTCCATCTTCAACTTGGTGGAACATGAAAAGCTACAAGGAAGATCAATGAAGAAGTTTTGAAGATAAGACTTAGACTCCACAGCAACTAGAAGCAACTCAATAAGTACAAGTGTGAAGAAATTCAGAAGAAGACATCTCCCTCTCTCATTCTATCTTTCTTCTTATATTCTTTCCAATTTGACTTAGTGGTATTTGTGCCCATCCCATACCTAAACCAAGTAGTGAAGTGAAGATCATGAAGATTAACAATAACAAGAGAAGCTTCCCAACAAGGAGGAAAATACACTGGAATCATGAAGATGAACTTCAAGAAGACAAGCATGTGAAGACTTGGAGTCATCCACACAAGTTGAAGAATAACAACTTGTGTTTGCCCAACCATTGACCCAAATGGAAAATCCCAAGACTTAATATTGTTTTTATCTATTGTCAAGAGGTTAGTTGACCCTAGACCTACCCTAAGCCAAAATGAAAATGACTAAGTGTTACACATGGTTATGTGTTACAATACTTGAGATAGTTAGATCACCATGGTGAACTCTTGGAACTTCCTCGACAAGTATGGTTAAAATAAAGTTATTATTCTACAAAACTCAACCTAGTCCATCCCACGTAAAACCTTGGAAACTCCTTAGAATGTATTGAACCATTAGAGAATAAATCATTTCAAAATCAAACCTCGACCTTGTCCTAGCCAACTTGGTTAAACCCTTTTTGATATGTTAATTGCTTTGTCTCTTTTCTTCACTTATGTGATTGATTGTTAGAATGATTTTTATTTTGTTATTGTGTTTTCAATGAATAGATTGTACGGAGAGCAACGATCTTTTGTGAAGAGAGTGTGAATTCTTCACCAACTTCAACAAGGCAAGTAACATACCATCAACTACCCATTATTTTCTATATGCATTAGTTGATTTTGAGTAGTATGCATGGTAGGAAATTTTTACTAAGTTGTACTATGCTATGCTACTATCCTAGTAGTGTGTAGCCATCCCTTTTACCTTGTTATTTTGATAGCCTTAGAATTTATTAGATGCTATGCAATGTTACAAATTGTTTTACTAGATGTTGAGGAAAAATCCTAAGTATAACTAATGAATGAACCACCTGGGTGGAAGTGGTAAGACTGGATTATGTTGAGTGTTTCCTCAGGGCCCTTATTTAAGGGTTATTTCACTTGAGGTTGTCACTTGTGGATGGCCACCCAGGAACAAAGATATTAATAAGTCCCTCTAAGTCTAGTAGCTTACCGTGCAGCCTTATGACATATGGGCTCTGTCTTGATCAACTAAGTTGTGAGAGTTCAGCCCAGGCTTGACTAGCAGATGTAGCAAAATTATAGGTGGAACGGTCTTGCCGGTGGGTTTGGACTTCTTCTTCTGAAAGATCTCGTCTCAATTATCTCCTTTCCATGATGCACTCCGGGTGTATAGGATGTTTGGGCTAATTGAAGACAAAGGGTGAAAGTGCACAAGCTCTGCAGAGTCAACAAACTAAGATCTTAGCCGTGTCCCTGGTTATGGACAACTATGAGCAGCTGGACAAGGATTGACGGAAGAATCTCATCACCAATTTCAATAAGTAAAATTTTGACCAAGTGAAGAGTATTGTGGTGCTTGGATCTTAATCCAATGTTGCCACCCCTTTGAAAAGAAAAGTTTGTTTAACCAAAAGAGATAGGACAAAACTGGCTTTATGCAAAACTTAGCCAAAACTCCACTCAGCCAAATAAGCATGT
This sequence comes from Alopecurus myosuroides, assembly GCA_028641055.1. Lineage (NCBI taxonomy): Eukaryota > Viridiplantae > Streptophyta > Magnoliopsida > Poales > Poaceae > Alopecurus > Alopecurus myosuroides. The sequence continues at coordinate 308,713,492 of CM054057.1, read as the reverse complement.
ATTATTAGTCTTGCCATTTATATCCACCATAGTGTTACTTGCCAATACATTAAATTGTATTGACTCCCTTGTGGCTGCATATTCCATATTGCAGATGTTTCTGAAGACGAGTGAGGATTTCGTTTAGGATCTCGAGACTATCGCCAACATGTTTTGCCTGTGGCACATGAACAAGATGGGCTCAATGTTGTACTATGTCTTCCGCTATATATCTTTGTTTACTCCTAGTCTTCTAAGACTATGCAAGTTGTAATACTATTTTGTAAAGACTGGATCATGCGATGTAATAGAATTTGATGCATTTGCATGATATTTCATTTTGTATTGTGGTGCTAGCAATTGATCCAGGGACTAGCACAATAACACAGGTGTCCTTACATTATTAAATGTGGGAACGCTACAACACTTTGGTCCCTCTCATTGCCAGGAAGCGGCAATGAGGCCTGATCCATAGATCTGACCGCATGCGAGTGGACAACCTGAGAAGCACCAGCTCCCGGATTGGCTTTCCGGAACTCCTCGTTCTGCCTGCCATCTTCTAGCACTAGCTCATTCAGCCTATCCTGCTGCCTAGCGTGCGCCTCGCCAGTGAGATGCGGCAAATCAGCAGCGACTGCCTCTGCAGCCCTAAGAGTTTTCGCAGGGGAGCTATATCTGGTCCTATTAGCAGTGTTCAAACTAGCAGTTTGGCTAGCAGCCCTACCATCTCTAGCTAGCTCAGCGCCCAAGTTGCGAAGGATAGTTCCTAGCTTGCTAGGCAGCCTAGAAATGGGAGTAAAGCCATGCGCTCTATTGTACTCATTCTGATCTAGGTTAAGCTCAAGCCTAACCTTCTCCAGCTCCTGGGCCTCCGCGTGTAGCGCTTGACGCTGCTGCTCGAGTTGCGCCTTCAACGCCATGAGCTCGGTGTCGGTGGGAGGCGGCATGTCCAGCTGCTCGGTGGCGCCAACGCGAGCAGCCGGTATAGCCGTTGACGTGGAAGGGGCCACGTAGCCCGGAATGTTCCGCGGCATGTCGTAGAGCTTGTGGAGTCTCATAGCAGCCGGCTCGTCGATGACCTTAGCGGCAACAGCCGCGCCTTTCCGGGCATCGATAGCCGGGCCCGTCATCATCACCTCCACGCCGTCCGCAGAGCAGCCAGTAGGCTTCCCGCGAGCAGCGAGTACAGCAGGAGGATCATCCACGACGAGGACCTCCTCCGGGAACTCGCGGATGATGGTGGTGGCGACGTAGACCAGATGCGCGCCGAAGGAAAGGACCGAGCCGCCTGCAGGTATGGGCCTGCCGCCGAAATCTCCGGCGTTGTCGGTGACGAAGTCGAAAGAGCCGAATCTGTGGACAAGGCCACAGACCACGCGCTCTCCCGATGCAGAAATGGGTCCCGTCCGAATATGAACCCCCAACCAGCGCCGCTGCTGGCCCCACGGTGGGCGCCAACTGTCGTGGATGAGTAAAGACAGATGCCATGGGATGGCTTAAGGTTGGGGCCGATGGACGTTGTAGGTATTCGGGGAGGGATCGCACGTCGAGTAGACGCGCTCAGAAAACACTGCAAACTACAAGAACTACCCAGGTTGGGAGCCATCGTGTGGAGGTAACACCCCTACTCCTGCCTATCTCTCTGTATGTTTGATATCCGAGTAGCCACAGTACAAAGTTGTCTCTCAGCCGAGTAGCCACTCTCTGCTCTCTCTAGCTCTAACACTTGCTCGTGCAATAAATGCTCTCTCGCGTAACGTCCCTCACGCAGGAGGGGGTTGGGCACCTTATATGCTGGTGCCCAGCCGAGTAAACAAAGATTAAAAGGTACAACGATGGGACGTCTCTACTGTGAAGCAGAGCACGCCTCCGGCTTCTCGCTGACGCGGGTGCGAGAAGTCGTCGCGTCGTTCGGTTGATGGGACCTGTCCACCCTGTCAGTCTCACAGAGTAGGGCCCCCGACATGTCCTGTCTCCTCTGTCAGTGACAAGACGTGACAGGCGCCTACTTCACTGTACCCACGTTGTTGCGCGGATAATCATGTACTCTATAAGTTGAACCGCACGCCTGTACGGCAGCGGCATACGCGAGATCTTGTCAGAACGGTTCCATTGACTTCCTGCCCGAGTAGGATTGCAGCCCATCTACTCGGACCACTTGATCGCTACTCGAGCGATTACCATCTTTCTCCTTATCTTCTCCTAGTCTTCAATATGTGCTGTCAAATAGCATTTACCGGATAGCAAGTACCGGGTAGACGCCTACCCGGCAAACAGTACCTTGAACTCTGTTTCACCACCTGTCTTACCCCTACTTCTGGGGTAGCCCCCCGACAACTTGATTGATGAAATTCTTGTTGTATGTTTACTTTTTGTCAAGTTCTTGCCTTTGTTTGGTTCTGATTGGGTGTTTTCCTTTTTGAGTTTACGACGTTAGATAACGAAGTAAGTATTATTTCCCTAAGAGGTTTTTATTGCAACTCTTGTTTATTTCAAGAGCAAGACCAAGACCAGTGCCAAGGCAAGCCACTCTAAATGCTTGCTTGTTGATTACTTATCATTATCTATCATGCATGTTTTACTTCTAAAGTTCTACAAAAGTTTGATTCAAAAACTAATTTTTTAAGTGGACTATACCACTATCTATTTCATGTTTATATTATGCTATATCTACTATATAATCTTGGTGTTACCAAGCCCTTTAGATATTTTTGTATCATCACTTCATTCACTTAAGTCCCCTAGTGGACATTTTAACTTGATGTTTTTGGAAAGAAAAAGCTTGGAAAAACCCCGAGGAAAGGTGGGACCTTGTCCGAGGGAGGTTTGTGAAGAAGGAAATGTTTTCGACTTGTTTTCCAAAAATGACACATAACCTAGTCTTCGCCGGACAACCAAGCCGTGCTGCCACATTACCCCAATATGGGAACGGGGTCTAGCTAAAAGCTTTTCGGTGTTAGTCCGTGTCTACCTCAATGTGCTATAGGGGTTAGAGTCCCCCGAACCGAATTGTCGCCAGAAAGGAAAACATGGGACATTCGGAGTGTGGGGATTAAGTTCGCCACCAGTTGCAACAGTTGGGTCTCCTGTCATGGCGGTGTGTTGTCAGGGGAAACCGGATCGATACGGCTAACTCACTCGGTGCCGGGGAGAACAAACCCAGTTGAAGATGTAGCCATTTACTAGCGCTTTCATAGTGGATAGTTAGGACCAGTTATCTGATGTTTGCATACTGTCTTGGACAGTCCGTGGTTGTTCACGGCGGATGTACTGGATCTTGTGGATTGTGTACACCTCTGCAGAGTAAAACTATTCAGAATAGCCGCGCTCTCGGATATGGACAGTTGAATGGCCATATAGCTAGCATTGTGTCAATGTTTTCAGAAAGGTGGAAAGTGTTTTGGAACTTGTACCTGGGAGGTACGTTGAAAGGGAATGATTGTACCTTTGAGGTACGGAAAAATGATGTTTTTGAAGAGGTGATTTTTCCAAGAAGTTTTGCAAAGAAAATCTTTCTTTTATTTAGAATGCTTTATCAAAACCTTGTGGACATGCAATATCTACAAGAGAAATAAAATATCTTTTGAAGTATCTTCTTCAACAAAAACAACTAAAACTTGTGCAACCATGATGTGTCTTCAGTTCATCATGGCTAGTTGAACCTTAATTACAACCTTCCTACCACCTATATATATATGCATACTTGCATGTTTAGCTTTCATTTGGGGTGTCTTGCGAGTACATTCCAATGTAATCACAATGGTTTCGTCCCTGGCTATTGTCTTAGCCAGACTTTGAGCAGAAACCCGGAGAACCTGAAGAAGATGGTGTCGCTGACTGCTGTGCGAACTAGGAACGTCTCCGAGTCAGTAGCATGTAGGTAGTCAAGGCATGACTTGGGTTTACCACGAGTGTGTTTTGTAGACTTCCGTTGTGTTAGTGTGTGTTCCTGCCCTGCGTGGCAGTTGTTTTCAACTGAGTCATATGACCAGTTGTGTAAGCCGTGTATTCGTGTAGTGGACGTTGTAATCTGCAATGCCAACTCGAGTATGTTGTTCACGACTAACTGATTATGGGATCGTGAATGTATGCATACTGGAGGTCTCGGACTACTAGTCTGGGGTCCTCACAGAGTTGGTATCAGAGCCATCCTGACTTTAGGAGACCTTAGTTTAGCATGGACGTCAGATAGAAAATACAAATATTTTGGTAAAATCTATATTACTGCCTAAAATTGTCTTTATCTAAGGAAACTTAAGCGTGGTTCCCAGTCTTCTCTTATTCTCAAAAAAATTAGTGCCTGGTTTATAAAACAGAAGTTTTGAAGAAAAACATAGAAAATAGTAAACCTATCTTTTTGTCCTTTGTTTTCATGGCTCAAAATATTTTGTAAATAAATAAAAATGAGTTTACAAAACTTTTGTTTTCATTGAAAAATCTACCAAAAAGTTTTCTTCTGTTATCTTTCTATTAAAAATCGCCTACTTGACGATGTCCCGAGAAGACCTTAGTAGTTAGCAACCTGAAGATAAAGAAGCTTCCTTCCGAAGACCCCAACATCATGGTGATTTCTATGCAAATACCGAAGACTCTGCCATGTATCAAAATCTACAAAGATGAATAACGACATGGAGACTTCAACAACCCCTGGTCGACCCAGCCCCATAGGATTTGATAGGTTTCGCTCAGTTATTTTACTAGAGCTACCCGTTCTTCAGCGGTAATAAACGTTTGCTGGTACTAAAGGTACCTTGTTTGTTCTTAGCTTGTGCGTTGTTTGTGTGGTTTACTTTTGCATGGTGTTTTTACTTGTTCCCTTGTTGTGTGTGTTCTTGACTTGTTTTCACGTGTGTCTCACAAGCACGCCTTTTCGGCAAAAACAAAGTCACCACACTTTTACCTCTTGCTTCGTTCCTGGTTGGTTGCAAAAACTCTTTTTCCATGTCGTCCTAAGTTACAATTTTGGTATCCCTTTAAAAGTCTGACTTAGCAAAACCCCTTTTAAAAAGTTTTATCCCCCATCCCTTCATGAGAAGAGCGCGGTATGGAACACCCTCTACATCAACCCGAGAGCCCAAGACTTTGTAATCTTCCTCAAGATGGGTAACGGACTTCACGCGCCATTTTGTGCAACTACACCAAGAGCCATCATGAAGAACGACGAATTCAGATTCAAGTCCGAGATGCAGCGAGATGTGTCCCGCAACTCTAATAGAAATTTTACTAGTCTAACACTACTAACATAACTAACTTATTTTTAGACTAACATCTAACCGAAGGTTTGCTTAAGGCACTAGCTAGTTTTCCCGAGGGAAAGCTAACTATGTGATCCTAAATCACCTATGAAGACTTCTGCGAAGCTCCGTGAAGATCAAGACCCAATGAAGTCTTCCAGGACCCGCCATCACCACCAAGCAAAAATGAGATGAAGATGAAGATAATTCCCGACAACCTACAAAGACCAATCAAAGGGGGGAAGCCTCTGCACTTCAATGCTGCCGACCAGCAAGGAAAGTAAAGAAGCACATAGGAGATTCTAACAGACTTCATAGCAGTAATCGGAGAGAGTCAATTCTACGGACCTGACACCCTGTGAGGCCAGATGGTTGCCGTGGGTAACTATCTGCAATACCACTAAAAGAAGACCAGGTCCAGACAACGACAGAAGATCTATGAAGCAGCAAAATCAAGACCCTTCATTAGCTTGTGTCGTTCCACCAACACCAACAACAAGGACATGAAGAGTCAAGTGAATACATCCACCTCCTCGACAAGCAACTTCCTGACAACATCAACACCTCGAGTTCTCAGAAGACCACCTCGTCAAATGATCTTCATTTACAAAAAAAATTGAAGAAGCCCGAGACTCTTGTTTTTAGTTACACTCTTAAGTACCCACTTACGGATCTCGGGGACGAGATTCATTTTAAGGGGGGAAGAGCTGTAACAACCCAATTTTTGGAAGGCAGGAAAAACTTTTTTTCAATAACCCAAAAATCAGGGCCAAGAAAAACTTTTTGATATGTTTGACTTATGCTTGTGTTTCTTTTCTATTTGCTTGTTGATTGTGTTTTTGTTTGAGTTTGTTAACAACTAAAATTAAAAGCTATGATCATAATTTCTTAAAATACAACCCTTGTGATCAAGTCATGACAAGAAAGCTTATCATCTTCATCCATCACACTCTTTTGGCAAAAACCTTTTGAAAATGTTTTGATTTGAGAAGAAACCCAAGGCCAAGTTTTGGAAAACAAAAGATAATTTCCAAAACTATATGAAAAGTATTATGGAGCTAATCATCTCCAACCTGTTTTCAACCAAGATGTTTTTGCAAGTATTTCAAAAACTCCCTCTCACTTCCTTCTTTTGCAAAAACAATAAGAGGGGACTATGTTACCCATGTGTTTTACCCCAATTATATTCTTTTGGAAATAACAAATTTTGAGCTGAACCTCTTTATAAAATCCTCTTGTCATGGTATGTCTTGATCACTACCTAAAATTAACACTTGAGAGAAACACTTGGAAATTAATTTGAAGAACTCACTTGTTTGAGTGATCTTGTGTGTCTTGTTATTTTTCCCTGCTTTATGTGAGATCTTTCCCTTTATGTGCTTGGAGTATTTATTTCTGTTTGTTGATGAATGTGTGTGTTGTTTTATGTAAATAAAACCTAGCAATAACAAGATCAAACATCAATATCATATTCCATCTCATGTCCATATCATCTGCTGTTTTCTTAAAAATCTCCAACTTTGGAGACATGCTTCTATGAAAAATCTTGAGCTAATCATCAATGCATCATCATACATCTCATTGTATATATCCATGACATGAATCCAAGTTATTAATTTGGATATTTAAACACTTTGTTATCTTCTTTCAAATTCCTTTAGAAGGCATCCCTAAAGGTTGATCATATTTGTGTTATCTTGATGCACTTTCTCTGTGTTACTCAAAATCACTCCTTATTGTTTTCAAACCCAATCAACCTACCCTTGTACTCTCCATACCCTATACATCATATCCATGTGGTCCAATTATTTTCCAAAGACCATTTAATTCTTTATCTCTCATGGTTTTTAACCTATTAAATAAACTCCTGTTTTCACCCTTTTTCCACTTGGTGTCTCAAATAATTTCAAAGGAGTTGTTTATTAAAAATCACTTTTGAGACCTATATTATGTACTCTCTCATCCCAACTCAAAAATATTTGTTTTACAAGCATTTTAATAATTATTATTTTCCATTTTCCAAAAGGCCAGAAATGGACTTTAAAATATTTTGTGAAGAAAAGTATTTCCTAAAATCTTGGAGAAATTACCCAACATTCCTATGGTCATGTGGGACTTATTTGTACAAAAACATTTGGAAGTTGTGTTGAAAATTTTGGGGAAAACATTTAAAAATTGTTTCTGCCATTTTTGAATTTCCAAAATTTTGTGAAAGAATTGTTTTCAGAAAACCTTGAGACCACCACCCCTAGACTCCATTTTTTATTATCTATCCAATGGACATGATGTTGCACATGTGTTCTATTCAAAATTATGATGAAAACAATCAAAAACCATATCTGCTATTCCTGGACACTATTGAGTTCACACATGTCTTGATCAATTATTGGACTCTCTCTGCCTCTCTCCTGTTCTGTGAGATAGAAAACCTCCCCCTCACTCTCCTAGACATGGTCTATCCACCCATAGCTATCTCTCTCTCACAGCCAACCACAAGTAGACAAGGGAGTGATCACCACCCATTTTCCACTCCATCTCCACAGTGCATCCCAGAAGAAGCCATCGCGCCAGCAAACTCCTCTAGACCCTAGTAACTCCTTGGCGAGAGCATACCCCTTCCCCTTGTCTCCTTCCCCCTCACCCGTGCGCTGGCCATGGCGCCCAGGATGTCCTTGAAACGTCCTCCGTGTTCCGACACCTGGGGCACATGCCCGAGCGCGTGGCCTCTTGTTTCAGCTCCACACGCTCGCCAGGAGCACACCCGTGCCTCCCATTGCCTTCCACTCGCCCTCCTTCCTCTTCTACCACCTGACGAACACCTACGGGATCGGACCGCATCTCCCCACTCCTGCCCTCCTCGGTGGATCTCCTTCATGCTTGTATTTCACCGAAGGTCCTCCTCGTCGTGCCTAAGCCCCTAGACATCCTCTCCTCCTCCCTAGAAGCCCACACACGAGCCGCCATGTCCGCCGTACGGACATGCGCACCGAGCTCCGACGGCAGGCCTCCACGAGCCACCTCCTTGCTATCCAACATGCACCACGAGCCCAATCATCTTCAATCGAACACCAACGTCGGGAGCCCCATCTGTTTCCCTCCCAATCGTCGGGATCGAGCTCGACCTCACCGCGGACGGCCTCCTCGTCGAGCCACCGTTGCAGGTCCTCTCCGCCCTCGCCGTGTGCTTCGTTCCCTCTCCCTTGGCCTCTCTCAACTTTTTCCCTTTCTAATTTTGAGGTATACCCCCTGCAGGTGTGCTCCTGACGACGCCCTTGGTCGCCGCCCGCCGCACCTTGTCACGGACGCCCTCTCGGCCATCCCCTGCAAGCGAGAGTGGGGGATTCCAACTCGTCGTCTCCCTCTGAGTCTCCTCGGCCTGGATGCGCTTCCCGGTGACCTCTGCAGCCACCGGCAGCGAGCCCTCGCTCTTCCAACGGCGGACGGAGCGAACTCTGCCGCGTTTTCTGGTCGTCGCCGGTGAGTGCAGGAGCGGCCTCGTCAAAGCCGTCGGATCTGCATCTGACGGGCCCCTTTGAACCTGGGTGCATCTAATCTCAGCTGTTGGTCATCTATCGGACGACCGCGTACCGCTTCGCCACGCGCGCGCTCGCCAGCGGGCCGGCCTGCCTTGTGCGGCCCATCCTCCTCGCAGATCTGGCCCAATTTTGTTTTTCTGCAGGTTGATTAATCCTTTTCCAACATATCTATCTTCTGGCTGTTTACTTTAATTCGAAATAAAAATGTTACCAAGTGAATCTTTCCAAACTAAAAATCACAGTTATAGATCTACAAATTCTTAACCCTCTCCAACTTGTAGATCTGGGTTTTGTGCTTTATTTTAGGAGAAGTAAAATAAATGGCACAAGCACTCATTAACACCATTTCTTTAATAACTTGAGTTTTATGTATCCAAAACATGCAAACTCAACTGTTCTGAGTAGCCCTTGAAAATGTCTATATGTGGAAGTTGACCTTGTGTTGACTTGAGTTGTTGATTGAAAATTAAATGCATGTTAATTTTAGGCCAGAGAGAACTTCTGTGAATTTTTTTAATTTTATTGATGATGAATTTTGATGTGAATCCACTTGTGTTGGTTTGCTAGTGACTAGTAGCACCTTATACTAGATTTTCATGATTTTAGGAGTTACATAATAGCATTGGTGCAATATTTAGTGTTTAGCTCTTTTCTGCATTTTATTGCTATGCCTTTATTAAATTGTGTGTTATATTGTTTTTGTTATAAAATTGATTCCTAGCATGTGTAGGGTATCAATACATGTTTGATTTGTGTTTTTGAGTGTGTCATTATCATGTTAATAAAATGTGTGTGAAAAGCATGTTGTTATAGTATATTTCCATAGGGTTGTTTTCCTAAGTAATATTAGTATAAATCCTGTTATTCTTCTTATGGGTATGATGGCTTGCATAAATGATTTAGTATTATTTTCCATAGCATAGCTACTGTTATTCTATATTATTATACTTTCTTACATGCTTGAGTAATCTCTAGATAAATGTGTCATGCTATAATAGTTTTAGATGATTTTCTGCCTTGATGTTGTTATTTGCATGCTCAATTTTTGAGGCATTGATTAGGTTGCTATTTTGATATTACTATCATGACTAGGTGTGTTTTCTCTATTATTTGGATGCTATGTTACAGAACCATCATGTTAGGACAAATCATGTTTAATGATCTCTTATGGTTATGCATGTCTGCTTGTCTAAATAGCCCTTTTCATGTCTAGTATTAATAGTTGTTTTGCTCCATGATTATTTTCATGCATTGAGTGATGACATGATATGTTTGGTATTGTTTTGTGTCTTTTATTAGGTTGCTTAGCTACTGGTTATATTATTTCTCCATGTTTAGAAAAGCATGTGTTACTATGAGCCTGTATTATTGCTTGTTATTAATTTCCTGTGCATGTGTAGTTGTTTCTAGATTGTTTTCATGTTATTTTGCTCATCCTCATGAATGATCAGAGTCATTTAACCTTATTTGGGCATTACATGAGAGTGACACACCCACTGGACTCGTGCCATTTTGTTTGAGGATCCATAGCATCTATTCTAGTGCTATTCATGTGTGTTGTGTGTGCATGTTTTGCTTGATGGTGTGCACCCTAGTAATATTGTTTGTGAGTGTACTTGATTGATGAAATTCTTGCTGTATGTTTACTTTTTGTCAAGTGCTTTCCTTTGTTTGGTTCTGATTGGGTGTTTTCCTTTTTGAGTTTACGACGTTAGATAACGAAGACGGTATTATTTCCCGGAGAGGTTTTTATTGCAACTCTTGTTTATTTCAAGAGAAAGACCAAGACCAGTGCCAAGGCAAGCCACTGTAAATGCTTGCTTGTTGATTACTTATCATTATCTATCATGCATGTTTTACTTCTGAAGTTTTACAAAAGTTTGATTCAAAAACTACTCTTTTAAGTGGACTATACCACTATCTATTTCATGTTTATATTATGCTATATCTACTATATAATCTTGGTGTTACCAAGCCCTTTAGATATTTTTGTATCATCACTTCATTCACTTAAGTCCCCTAGTGGACATTTTAACTTGATGTTTTTGGAAAGCAAAAGCTTGGAAAAACCCCGAGGAAAGGTGGGACCTTGTCCGAGGGAGGTTTGTGAAGAAGGAAATGTTTTCGACTTGTTTTCCAAAAATAACACATAACCTAGTCTTCGCCGGACAACCAAGCCGTGTTGCCACATTACCCCAATATGGGAACGGGGTCTAGCTAAAAGCTTGCCGGTGTTAGTCCGTGTCTACCTCAATGTGTTATAGGGGTTAGAGTCCCCCAAACCGAATTTTCGCCATAAAGGAAAACATGGGACATTCAGAGTGTGGGGATTAAGTTCGCCACCGGTAGCAACAGTTGGGTCTCCTGTCATGGCGGTGTGTTGTCAGTGGAAACCGGATCGATACGGCTGACTCACTCGGTGCCGGGGAGAACAAACCTAGTTGAAGAGGTAGCCGTTTACTAGCGCTTTCATAGTGGATAGTTAGGACCAGTTATCTGATGTTTGCATATTGTCTTGGATAGTCCGTGGTTGTTCACGGCGGATGTACTGGATCTTGTGGATTGTGTACACCTCTGTAGAGTAAAACTATTCAGAATAGCCGCGTCCTCGGATATGGACAGTTGAATGGCCATGTAGCTAGCATTGTGTCAATGTTTTCAAAAAGCTGGAAAGTGTTTTGGAACTTGTACCTGGGAGGTACGTTGAAAGGGAATGATTGTACCTTTGAGGTACGGGAAAAATGATGGTTTTGAAGAGGTGATTTTTCCAAGAAGTTTTTCAAAGAAAATCTTTCTTTTATTTAGAATGCTTTATCAAAACCTTGTGGACATGCAATATCTACAAGAGAAATAAAATATCTTTTGAAGTATCTTCTTCAACAAAAACAACTAAAACTTGTGCAACCATGATGTGTCTTCAATTCATCATGGCTAGTTGAACCTTAATTACAACCTTCCTACCACCTATATATATATATATGCATACTTGCATGTTTAGCTTTCATTTGGGGTGTCTTGCGAGTACATTCCATTGTAATCACAATGGTTTCGTCCCTGGCTATTGTCTTAGCCAGACTTTGAGCAGAAACCCGGAGAACTTGAAGAAGATGGTGTCGCTGACGGCTGTGCGAACTAGGAACGTCTCCGAGTCAGTAGCATGTAGGTAGTCAAGGCATGACTTGGGTTTACTACGAGTGTGTTTTTTAGACTTCCGCTGTGTTAGTGTGTGTTCCTGCCCTGCGTGGCAGTTGTTTTCAACTGAGTCAGATGACCAGTTGTGTAAGCCGTGTATTCGTGTAGTGGACGTTGTAATCTGCAATGCCAACTCGAGTATGTTGTTCACGACTAAATGATCATGGGATCGTGAATGTATGCATACTGGAGGTCTGGGACTGCTAGTCTGGGGTCCCCACATAAACTATTAGGAAAAACAAAGTAAAAAACTTTCAATGAATAAATACTAAAAGACAATCAACTGTGCAAATTATATTAAAGATGATTTAAGCTTCATGCAAAATAATATAATCATCCAATGCATCAAACACTCACAACAATTTCTGGTAGGATCAAGCCAAGTCATAACAATATGCACGTAGAAAATCAACTCACTATTTGTGCACTAGAAACAAGTAAGCGTTTCATTTTGGTTCCTGGCACCAGGATATTATGGCTAAGAGAACATTATGGGGGGTTTGGATGGTCAATGGAAGAAAGTCTCACATATCTGAAAGTAATCATTAGACAAGAGAAAGTCTTATAATCGAAACTATGCAAGGAGTAGTAATTGCCACACAACGAATGCACATAGAGCTGAAGGGAATATGCCCGAGAGGCAATAATAAAGTGTTTATTATGTTATTCCTTGTTTATGATAGATGTTTATTTATCATGCTAGAATTGTATTAACCGGAAACGTTAATACGTGTGTGATTAATAAACAAACCAACGTTCCTAGTGAAGCCTCTCTTTTAACTAACTCGTTAATTAACAGATGATTAAGGTTTCCTGATCATAGACATTGGATGTTGTTAATAACGGGGTCATGTCATTAGGAGAATGACGCGATAAACTTAGACCCTAACTAAGTATAACATTACGATTAAGTCATTTAGTTTTGTTGTTATGTCTTACATTCGGAGTAACATTGTTCCTTAGACCACGAGATCATGTTAATCACTAATACCGAAAGAATACTTTGATGACATCAAACATCACACCGTACCAGGGTGACTATAAAGGTGGCGTTAGGTATTCGGAAAGTGTTAGTTGAAGCTCATGGATCAAGAATGGGATTTGTCCATCCAATATGAAGGAGAGATATACTCAGGGGCCTCTCGGTGATATCACATCGACACCGCTTGCAAGCACGTGATATGATCATAAAGGATGTTATATCACGAGAACAAGAAAAGAGTACTTGCCGGGTAACAAGATCGAACAAGGTATGGTTGATACCGATGGTCGGATCTCGGACAAGTAAAATATCGCGAGACAAAAGAAAATCGTTACGACGTTGAAAGGTTCACACGATCACGAGAGTCATCGTTGAATATATAGGAGTCATCACGGATCTCCAGATCCCGCTGTTGATTATTGATTGGAGAGGAGTCTCAATCATGTCTATATTATTCGCGAATCGTAGGGTGACACACTTAAGGTTCGATGAAGCGTTTGAGAGGATACAAAATACCGAAGAATGTTTTGGGCAGCTCTGAAATTGTTTCGGGGAAAATTGAAATAGTTCAAGGGGTTTTTCGTCGAATGGTTGTTAATAGAATTAACAAATGATTCGAGGTTCTGCATGAAAATGTTTGTTAATGGAATTAACAAATATAAATAAAGAAATAAAAATGTTTTATTTATTTATTAAAGAAAACCTTTGGATTTTCTAAGTGGAAAATTAAGGGAGCATGAGTGGGTGTGAGTGGAGCTTCCACTCACATGAAGAGGGGAAGAGGTGGGGGAACACCATGGCTGGTCGCACCCCCCTTGGGCTGCCTCCCCCTCCCCTATAAAAGGAGGGTGAGAGCTCCCCCTTCCTGACACACTTGCGCACCTCCCTTTCCTTCCACCCGCTGCTCCATTCCATGGTCTCCGGCTTGGCGAAGCCCTGACCATGAGATTCTTCACCACCACCACGCCGTCGTGCTGCTGGAGTTCCGGGGATCCTCTACTTCCGCTACCCCGCTGGATCGAGGGAACGGAGGTCTTCATCGAGCTGAAAGCGTGACCGATCACGGAGGCATCGCCGGATTGCGGTGCACATCTTCTCGCTCGGGATCGGCGTGAGTACGACTACGCCAACAACGAGATTTGATCTCGTAACACTTTGAGTCTCCGAGGGTATGTTATCTCAAGACTCTCTTTCTCCCCGTTGTCTTTCATCTCCTAGATTAGATCTTGGCCATTCGGGTTTATCGCGCATAGGAATTTTTTTGTTTTCTATGCAACGTACTCTTCAGTGGTATCAGAGCTGGATCTATGCGTAGATGATTTGTACGGGTAGAACACATAGGAGTATGTGGGCGTTGATGATCATGTTTTTGCCTCTTTGAGTATTTTATGATCTTAGTGGCATAGTAGGATGAAGTTGCCCTAGACTAAATTTACATGTACTATGTACGCGAGAATTGTCTCACTTGTGACTGAGGGGGTGTCCGTTTCTCCTACTATAGTTAAGATCTAATCTACAAATGGTTGTTCAAAATATGTTTTATCAATGTTGTGGCTCTTGTACGTAGGTATGAATGGTTCTATCCTCGTAAGCCCAAGCCACATAAAATATGCAAAAATAAATTAGAGGCGTCTAACTTCTTTTTGCAGGGCATGTGATGTGATATGGTCAATGTTACAAACATTATGTATGAGATGATATATTTTGTAAATTATTGACATACCGGCTGGAGCCATATGGTTCTATTTTATGGCCTGCGTGTTGTATATCATATCCATGTGATATTTGTAATGGACAATCAAGATGGAGGTGCCACGCCGGTGGAATGATGGAGATCATACCATGATGCACAAGATGGAGATCCAGTGCAAGAAGTACCATACCATATCACATTATCCATGCATGTGATGTTAATCCTTTTATGCATCTTATTTTGCTTAGATCGCGACGATAGCATTATTAGATGATCCCTCTCACTTAATATCAAGTTAATAATGTGTTCTTCCTTAAGTATGCACCATTAAGAAAGTTCGTCGTTTCAAGACACCACGTGATGATCGGGTGTGATAGACTCAATGTTCGCATACAACGGGTGTTTTCAAGCCTAAATATACAAACATCACCTTGAAACACACACAATACTACGGTTCTACTTGGCGAGCCTAGCATGTACATACATGGCCTCGGAACACGTAACCGAAAGGTAAAGCATGAGGCATATGGATGATATGATGAACATGTTGATGTTCGCCTTTGCAACTACACTGTCTCACGTGATGATCATTTTCGGTGTAGTGAATTTGGTTCGTGTAATCACTAAAGACGACAAAAAGGGGTGTTGTTTTTGAGTGGGAGTTCATAGGATAATTTTAGAATTAACTTGAACTTAATTTATCATAAACCTAGTCTAAATAGTCTTTGCAAATATGTTGTAGATCATGGCACCACCCACCTTCAATTTCAATATGTTCATGGAGAGAGAAAAACTAGCGAATAATGGAAGCAACTTTACCAACTGGGCACTTAACCTGAGGATTCTCCTCACCGCTTGAAAGAAGCTCTATGTGCTTGATGCACCGCTAGGTGACCAGCCCGCTGATGATGCTTCTGATGAAGATAAAAACGTTTATCTGACTCAACAAGAAGACCACAGTATAGTTCATTGCGGCATCCTTTATGGATTAGAGCCAAAGCTGCGAAAACGTTTCGAGAACAACACTACTTATGCTACAATGGGAGAATTGAAAATGATTTTCGATACCCATGACGCAGTTGAGAGTTATGACGCTTCAGAAAAGTTCTTTAGCTGCATGATGGAAGAGAACATCTCCGTTAGTGAGCACGTACTCAAGATGTATGCGTACGCTGATAAGCTCATAGCCTTGGGAATATCGATTCCCATTGAGCTAGGGATACATCGTGTTCTCCAATCTCTGCCACCTAGTTACAAGAACTTCGTGATGAAATATAATATGCAAAGCATGAAGAAGTCTCTTCCCGAGCTTCTCTCGATGCTTAAAACTGTTGAAGTGGAGATCAAGAAAGAACATCAAGTGTTGATGATCAATAAGACCACTAGTTTCAAGAAAGGCAAGCCAAGGGTAAACTTCAAAAAGGGTGGCAAATCTGTTGCTGCTCCTGAGAAGAAAACCAAGAATGGCCCTAAGCCTGAGATTGAATGCTTTTATTGCAAGGGCACTGGCCACTGGAAGCGCAATTGCCCCAAATATCTGGCAGATAGGAAGGCCAGAAAAGTGAACAAAGGTATATATGATATACTTGTTATTGATGTGTACCTTACTACTACTCGCAGTAGCACCTGCGTATTTGATATTGGTTCGGTTGCTCACATATGTAACTAGAACAGGAGCCGCACAATAAGCGACCACTAGCAAAGGATGAGGTGACGATGCGCGTCGGCAATGGATCAAGAGTTCATGTGATCGCCGTCGGGACGCTACCTCTACGTTTACCATCGGGATTAGTTATAAACCTCAATAATTGTTATTTGGTGCCTGTATTAAGCATGAATATCGTTTCTGGATCTTGCTTAATGCGGAATGATTATTCCTTTAAGTCTGAGAACAATGGTTGTTCGATTTATATGAATAATATCTTTTATGGTCATGCACCTGAGAAGAATGGTTTATTTCTTTTGAATCTTGATAGTATTGATACACATATTCATAATGTGAATGCCAAAAGAATTAAGTTAAATGATTATATTGCTACTTACATGTGGCATTGCCGCTTATGTCATATTGGTGTTAAACGCATGAAGAAGCTCCATTTTGATGGACTCTTAGAATCACTTGATTATTAATCATTTGAAACATGTGAACCATGCCTTATGGGCAAGATGACTAGAACCCCGTTTTCTGGAACCATGGAACGGGCGACAGACTTACTGGAAATCATACATATTGATGTGTGTACCAATGAGTGTATCGGCGCGCGGTGGATATCGTTATTTTGTCACTTTCACAGATGATTTGAGTAGATATGGGTATATTTACTTAATGAAACACAAATCTGAGACATTTGAAAAGTTCAAAAAATTTCAGTGTGAAGTTGAAAATCATCATAACAGAAAGATTAAATTTCTACGATCTGATCGTGGAGGTGAATATTTAAGTTACGAGTTTGACATGATTATGAAACAATGTGGAATAGTTTCACAACTCACACCTGCCGGAACACCACAGCGTAATGGTGTTTCCCAACGTCGTAATCGTACTTTAATGGATATGGTTCGATCTATGATGTCTCTTACAGATTTTCCACTATCGTTCTGGGGTCATGCACTAGATACCGCTGCATTCACTTTAAATAGGGCACCATCTAAATCCGTTGAAACGACACCGTATGAATTATGGTTTGGAAACAAACCTAAGCTGTCATTTCTAAAAGTTTGGGGATGCGATGTTTATGTGAAGAAGCTTCAACCTGATAAGCTCGAACCCAAAGCGGAAAAATGCGTCTTCATAGGATACCCTAAAAAAACAATAGGGTACACCTTCTATCACAGATCCTAAGGCAAGAATTTTGTTGCCAAGAATGGATCCTTTTTGGAGAAGGAGTTTCTCTCGAAAGGTGTGAATAGTAGGAAGGTAGAACTCGACCAGGTTATTGAACCTTCTCTTCTTGGAACGGCGAGTAGTGCAGCGTCGGAAGTTGTTCCGGTGCCGACCCCGTCAGATGAAGAGAGAGCTAATGATCAAGATCATGAAACTCCAGAAGAGGAAACTACCGCACCTCGCAGGTCAACTAGGGAACGTACAACTCCTGAAATGTATGGAGATCCCGTATTAAACTTCATGGTAGATGGAGGTGATGACCCCGCGACTTATGATGAAGCTATGATGAGCCCAGATTCCACCAAATGGCTTTAAGCCATGAAATCCGAAATAGGATCCATGTACGAAAACCAAGTTTGGTCTTTGGTGGACTTACCCGATGACCGCAAGGCCGTTGAGAACAAATGGATCTTTAAAAAGAAAACTGACACTGATGGTAATGTGACCATCTATAAAGCTCGACTTGTCGCAAAAGTTTTCCGACAAATTCAAGGAGTTGACTACGATGAGACTTTCTTACTAGTAGCGATGCTTAAGTCAGTTAGGATTATGTTAGCAGTTGCTGCATTTTTCGATTATGAAATCTGGCAGATGGATGTTAAAACGATGTTCCTTAATGGTGACATTAAGAAAGAGTTGTATATGATGCAACCCAAAGGTTTTGTTGATCCTAAGGATGCTGACAAAGTGTGCAAGCTTCAACGTTCCATTTTTGGACTGAAGCAAGCATCCCGGAGTTGGAACCTCCGTTTTGATAAGGTGATCAAAGTGTTTGGATTTGTCCAAACATATTGAGAAGCTTGTATTTACAAGAAAGTGAGTGAGAGCTCTGTAGCATTTCTAGTACTATATGTGGATGACATATTGTTGATTGAAAATGATATAGAACTTTTAAAAAGCGTAAAAGGTTATTTGAACAGTAGTTTTTCGATGAAATACCTCGGTGAAGCAGCTTATATATTAGGCATCAAAATCTACAAGGATAGATCAAGACGCTTAATTGGACTTTCACAAAGTACATACCTTGACAAGATTCTGAAGAAGTTCAGAATCGAAGATAGTAAGAAGGGGTTCTTACCTATGTTGCAAGGCAAAATGTTGAGTAAGACTCAATGTCCAGCTACAGTAGAAGATAGAGAGAAAATGAATAAGATTCCCTATGCTTCAGCCATAGGTTCTATCATGTATGTTATGCTATGTACAAGACCGGATGTGGCACATGCTATTAGTTTGACTAGTAGGTACCAATCCGATCCAGGTTTGGAACACTGGACGACAGTCAAGAATATCTTTAAGTACTTGAGAAGAACTAAGGATATGTTTCTATTATATGGCGGTGAAGAAGAGCTCGTCGCAAGATGTTACGTCGATGCTAGCTTCGACACTGATCCGGATGACTCTAAGTCTCAGTCCGGGTACGTATTTGTTATGAATGGAGGAGCAGTAAGCTGGAGGAGTTCCAAGCAATCCGTGGTGGCGAGATCATCAAAAGAAGCAGAATATGTTGCTGCCTCGGAGGCAACACAGGAAGTAGTTTGGATGAAGGAGTTCATATCCGAACTAGGCGTGATTCCGAGTGCGTTGGATCCAATGGTTATCTATTGTGACAACAATGGTGCCATAGCCAATGCTAAGGAGCCAAGGTCTCACAATAATTCCAAGCATATGAAGCGCCGTTTTCACTCCATCCGTGAACATGTCGCAGATGGGGATGTGAAGATTTGCAAAGTACATACGGATCTGAATGTGGCAGATCCATTGACTAAACCTCTCTAAATGGAAAAACATGATCAACACCAGAACTCAATGGGTGTTAGATTCATCACTATGTAATATAGATTATTGCCCCTAGTGCAAGTGGGAGACTGAAGGGAGTATCCCGAGAGGCAATAATAAAGTGTTCATTATGTTATTCCTTGTTTATGATAGATGTTTATTTCTCATGCTAGAATTGTATTAACCGGAAACGTTAATACGTGTGTGATTAATAAACAAACCAACGTTCCTAGTGAAGCCTCTCTTTTAACTAGCTCGTTAATTAACAGATGATCAAGGTTTCCTGATCATAGACATTGGATGTTGTTAATAACGGGGTCATGTCATTAGGAGAATGACGTGATGAACTTAGACCCTAACTAAGTATAACAATACGATCAAGTCATTTAGTTTTGTTGTTATGTCTTACATTCGGAGTGACATTGTTCCTTAGACCATGAGATCATGTTAATCACTAATACCGAAAGAATACTTTGATGACATCAAACGTCACTCCGTAACAGGGTGACTATAAAGGTGGCGTTAGGTATTCGGAAAGTGTTAGTTGAAGTTCATGGATCAAGAATGGGATTTGTCCATCCAATATGACGGAGAGATATACTCAGGGCCCTCTCGGTGATATCACATTGACACCGCTTGCAAGCACGTGATATGATCACAAAGGATGTTATATCACGGGAACGAGAAAAGAGTACTTGTCTGGTAACGAGATCGAACAAGGTATGGTTGATACCGATGATCGGATCTCGGACAAGTAAAATATCGCGAGACAAAGGGAAATTGTTACGACGTTGAAAGGTTCACACGATCACGAGAGTCATCGTTGAATATATAGGAGTCATCACGGATCTCTGGATCCCGCTGTTGATTATTGATCGGAGAGGAGTCTCAATCATGTGTATATTATTCGCGAACCGTAGGGTGACACACTTAAGGTTCGATGAAGCGTTTGAGAGGATACGGAATACCGAAGAATCTTTTGGGCAGCTCCGAAATTGTTTCGGGGAAAATTGAAATAGTTCAAGGGTTTTTCGTCGAATGGTTCTTAATAGAATTAACAAATGATTCGAGGTGCTGCATGCAAATGTTTTTAATAGAATTAACAAATATAAATAAAAAATAAAAATGTTTATTTATTTATTAAAGAAAAACCTTTGGATTTTCTAAGTGGAAAATTAAGGGAGCATGAGTGGGTGTGAGTGGAGCTTCCACTCACATGAAGAGGGGAAGAGGTGGGGGCACACCTTGGCTGGTCGCACCCCCCTTGGGCTGCCTCCCCCTCCCCTATAGAAGGAGGGTGAGAGCCCCCCCTTGCCGGCACACTTGCCTACCTCCCTTTCCTTCCACCCGCCGCTCCATTCCATGGTCTCCGGCTTGGCGAAGCCCTGACCGTGGGATTCTTCACCACCACCACGCAGTCGTGCTGCTGGAGTTTCGGGGATCCTCTACTTTCGCTACCCCGCTAGACCGAGGGAATAGAGGTCTTCATCGAGTTGAACGTGTGACCGATCACGGAGGCATCGCCGGATTGCAGTGTGTATCTTCTCACTCGGGATCGGCGTGAGTACGACTACGCCAACAGCGATATTTGATCTCGTAACACTTTGAGTCTTTGAGGGTATGTTATCTCAAGACTCTCTTTCTCCCCGTTGTCTTTCATCTCCTAGATTAGATCTTGGCCATTCGGGTTTATCGCGCGTAGGAATTTTTTTCTATGCAACGTACCCTTCAAGAGCTATAAGTGTATGAAACCTCTTTGATGGAACTAGTGGAGGTGCATCCAACTTGCTTGCTCACGAAGACCTAGAGCACTTTTGAGGAGGCTCATCATTGGAACATACAAGCCAAGTTCTATAATGTAAAGTTCCCCACATAGTTATACAAATTATAATATGAAAATGCTCTACAAACTGAAGTATTGGTGCTAAACATAAACGCACATGTGGAATAAAGGATAGTAGTGCTTCCCCCTCTCTCTTTAATTTTTTTTATATCTCTCATTGTCCCTTTTTTTCTTTATTTTTGGGATCTTTTTGAATACTCACCGGTAGAGGCAACACTCTACATTGCAATGATTCATCACACTTTTAGTACTCATAACTCACAATAAAATATCTATGATGTATCCTTCTAAATGCTCCTGCCAGTGTAGCGGTATGCAATATAACAATAAAACACCACATGAAGTCACATAATGTAGATGGATGTTGTATGGCAATATATCTCGAAACGGCTATTGAAATATCGTCGTAGGTAGATATGATGTCTGTTTTGAGGAAGATATTTGGGTTTATGTGTAGGAAAATATGATGAAGTCCTCCCACAGGGTTTAGTTGTACCAGCGAAATTTGCACCTACTCTCAATGTGAGAATGGGAAATTTACAATACCGTAGATGCTAGCAAATATGGTTAGTAGAAGTGCCAAAAAACGCAACTTAGAACTCATAAGTTTAAAGATTTTAACTAACAATATGATCTTACAAAACATAATGCGAATCACTCCTAGAGGGTCTGTGGCAATGAAAAGTCACTATTGGCTACCCCAACCATAGCGCGTAAACAAAATCACCATGGTTGCTATTTACATTAGAAGCCATATACCATCGTACTTTCAACCGATTATTCCAGTGCTACAATAAAAAAATTTACTACAAATTGCTTTGCAACAAAAATAAACGACAATTTCAACAAAAAAGGTATTCCTTTGAATAACTCATCTTTTCAGGTAAGACAATTTTAAGATCTTCTTAGTCAGCCTATATGTATTCTTATCCTCTAGTGCAGATCCAATCTCACGAACGTTTAAATAAAAAACCATGTGTTTATAGCAATTAAAAAGTGGGTAAATAATTTTTATTTTTTGCTGCATTTTACTTTACAAAAAAAATCGACAACAATTTTAACAAAGATAACAAATTATTATAACAAAAAAATGTATTTGCAGCAATTAAAAAATGGTTATGAAACAATTTTTTTGCTACATATTCATTTCCAGCAAAAATACTACTTATTTCAATAAAATCATAAAATATTACAACAACGATGATATGTGTTTGCAACATCTTGGTAAACATCATTAAAAAAATCCGAGAAACACACAAATTTGTAAGATAAATTGCAACATCTATGTGATTTCACAACAAAGAGGTACACACGATTTGTTACAAATATGAAAAGCACATGCAATATAAAAAATCCGAATATACACAAACTTGTTGAAAAATCATCCTAAGAAATCTAAAACATCGTGCGTGTGCTTTCTCAATAAATATCCTGCTAATTTGTTACAAATTGTAAACACGTATGAAACACCATAAAAAACACGAAAAAAGCTACAGCTACCATGTTGCGCTGCCGAACACCTCGCATGTGGTGAAAACTGGGTTAGAAGATATGTGTTGGGCTATTGCTCTATATTTAATACATAGACCATGGTGCAAAGCACGTGCGCGAGCGATACACAACAACCTTTGAAACACGAGCGTAAGTAGCCCTATTTTAAGTCTTCTATAACGCCAAGTTTATTTGGTAGCTCCTCTTCAGAGCCCGTTGCGTCCTTTACAGACACAACACCTGAAGCACAATGCTTCTTGGGCTCGAAACTTGTTGCTTCGATCGCTCTCGCTTTTCATTTTCTTTCTGTGATTGCTAATACGAGGAGTACAACATCCAAGTCAAAAAAGAGAGTAAAACATCTGGTTATTTCTGTTAGTTTTGAAAACAATTATGATATAAAAAGTTACAGGTTCTTAAAAATAGTAACAAAAATTAAAATTGTTCACAAAATTTAAAAATTTCGTGAATTTGAAAAATGTTCACAAATTTTGAAAAAAAATTCAAGAATTTTAAAAAGCGTTCATGAATATAAAAATATGTTCACGTATTTGAAATAATATTCATGAATTGAAATTGTTCATTAACTTAAAAGTGTTCTTAAATTCAAAAATACTGATGAATTTAGAAATGATGTTCACGAAATTTAAAATTATCCTTGATTTAAAAATGTTCACAACCAAAAATAATAAAACGAAAGAAAAATGGAAATAGACACAGTGGAAAAAAAAGGTACATGAAGCCTAATTCTCAAAAACAAAAAAGGTACAAGAAGCCTTCCGCTGGGTCTTGCGTGCGCTGGGGCACGCGGCCGTTGACACGCGAACAGTACCTACGCTGTAGGTATGTACACATTCGCTCAAAAAAAGAGAGTAGATATGTACACAAAAGCTTTTTTATTTTGATTCCAAAATCACGCGATCAGTTATACAGACCAATTTTTGAATATTTTCTGTTCAGAAACTATTTTTTAAAATTTCAACATTTTTATAAGTATGAACGATTTTTAATTTGAACAGTTTTTCGGTTTGAACAATATTCAAATATAAATGATTTCAAAACACGCACAAAAATTTCATACGAGTAATTCTCAAATTTGAACAAATTTTCATCTGAACGTTTTTTCATTTGAACAATTTTTAAAATTAACATTTTTTATTCGAACAATTTTCGGATTTAAACAATTATAAATTTGAATATTTTAAAGTTTCAACATTTTTTAGTTTGAACAGTTAAAAAATCGGTGAATAAAAAATAATAGTGAAGAGAAAATGCGGATGCACGCGAACCAAAATTTTCGGTGAACGAAAACTAATAGTGAACCAAAAATAAATTGTGAACTGAAAATAATAGTGAACAGAATTTTCGATGCACAAAAAAAGTCGGTTTACGAAAAAAAATATTATGAAACAAAATTTTCGGTGAACCAAAATGATTCCAAATTTAAAAATGGTTCCAAAATGAAAATGGTTTAATTTTTAAAAAGGATTCAATTTTTATAATGGTTCCACATTTAACAAATAGTTCACTAAAAATAAAAATATGATTCAGATTTTTAAAATATCAAAAAAGAAATATTTTCAAATAAAGGAAAATAGAAATAAAAGAATAGGAAAAAAAGGGAAAAGAAAAAAGGTAACTGAAAAGAAAATGAAAAGAAAAACACATGGAAAAGAGAAAATAAAAGCGATCAAAGAAAATAATGTACAAGAGCTCGTAGTAGCCTAGTGGCTCTTTTCGTGCGCTTTCGAATATGACGTCCGAGGATCGAATCCCATTTCCTCCTTCTTTAGAAATTCGTGCGGGCGAGCGCTGGTTAGGTCATCTCCAGCGGGGCTGCTCATTTGCCCCGGACCGGTCCGTTTTGAGCAGTCTGGGCCGAAACCAGGCCCCAGCGGCGCTGCTCATACGGACCGCGGTCCGTTTTTTTGTCCCCGGATGCTCAAATCCTGACCAAATTTGGTCCAGGTTTGAGCAGCCCCGCGGACAACAAAGTGTCCTGTGGACACACTCCCCTGGCCCGCAAAGAACGCCCCCTCCTCCCCTCCGCGCCGCCCCCGACCCACCTCGCCGCCGCCAGCTCGCCGATTTGGCGACCACCACCACCGTTCGACCCCCCGCCGGCGACGGCCACCTTCCCCCACCTCTCTCCCACGCCGCCACGCCGCCGCCTGTCCCGCAGGAGGTTCGCCGGCCTGCCTACCGCCCGGTCCACCTCCCCCCGCCTCCACGGGCGCACACAAGGTGTTCGTCCGTGTGCCTGCCCCGACCTCGGCCCGAAAAATGGCGGACATCGGCGATGAGTTCTTCTTCAACAACGTGATCATGTACTCGTCCTCGTCGGAGTCCGATTCCGAGGACGAGAGCGACATCCTCGTTGCCACTCTCGTGGTCAATGACCACATCGCTAGGATGCGGCCGGTGTTCAGAGGCTCCATTCCGGGTCGTGCGTCGGGCTTGGAAAGAGGCAGAGCGGCCGACCATATGCAGCTGTGGAATGACTACTTCCACCCAACCAATCCGGTGTACACGGCCAAGCTATTCCGACGCCGTTTTCGGATGAAAAGGGACTTGTTCAACTGCATTCGACTCGGTGTCCTCGACTACAATGATTGGTTCAAGTGCAAGCCCGATGCCACCGGTAAGCTTGGCTTCACTTCTTATCAAAAATGCACCGCGGCAATTCGGATGCTTGCATATGGAGTAGCTGGTGATCTGGTTGATGAATACTTGCGTATGAGTGAATCCATGTGGTTGCAAGCTATGTACAAGTTTTGTGAAGCTGTGGTTCAGGTCTTCGGCCCGGAGTACTTGAGGGAACCGACTGTTGCCGACACTCATCGGCTGTTGTCGATCAACGAGAGCAGAGGGTGGCCTGGGATGCTTGGAAGCATCGATTGTATGCACTGGGAGTGGAAGAACTGCCCATTTGGTTGGCAGGGGCAGTACAAGGGACATGTTGGTGAGTACACTGTTATTCTCGAGGCAGTTGCTTCGTATGATCTGTGGATTTGGCACTCGTCTTCGGCATGGCAGGTTCACACAATGATATCAACGTGCTCCAGCGCTCTCCGGTGTTTGGCAGACTTGCCGTAGGCAACTCCCCCGAGGTGAGCTATGATCTCTGTTCAAGATATCAGCCGATATTTCGATAAATCGGTCGATTTATCGCTTATCGGTGTGTGGCTGATAAGATAAATCCGCTGATATTTCGGCTGATGTTCCTATATTTCGGCCGATATTTCGATATTTTGGCCGATATTTCGATAAATCGGTCGATTTACCACTTATCGGGGGTCGACCGATAAGTTTCCGATAAGCGATATCTTGAACATTGGCTATGATATCAATGGCCACCACTACACAAAGGGATACTACCTAGCAGATGGTATCTATCCCCAGTGGGCTACCTTTGTGAAGACCATCTCCAATCCTCAAGATGAGATGAGGAAGCGATTTGCCCAAGAGCAGGAGAGTGCCCGAAAGGATGTGGAGCGTGCTTTTGGTGCGCTTCAATCTCGATGGGCTATTGTTCGCCACCCTGCTAGAACATGGAGCCCGGAAATTATGTGGTCGGTGATGACTGCTTGTGTGATCATGCACAACATTATCATAGAGGATGAGCACGATGACAGCGTCTACGACGAGAACTGGTTGTTTCAGGGTGAGAACGTGGAGCCCCAGCCAGGAGTGGCAACATTTGAGGATTTCATCGACTTCCAGTACGAGTTGCGTGATCATGACACCCACCGCACACTTCGGGATGATTTGGTGCAACACATCTGGAACTTCGTAGGAAATCAATAGATTTTTTTGTAATTTTAATTAAGACTTATTTGTCTTCTTATTAAACGGTCAAATTTGTAACAAATAACTCGTATTTTATTTAGTATTGTGTTTGTTTTTAGGCTCAAAGTAGCATTAAAAAAAAAACCTTAGGAAAAATAGGTCGGGCCACTAAATGAGCAGCCCCACTGGGTGCAGGGCCCAAATCCGCGCGGACAACCGCCCGGCCAGCTACTCAAACAGACAAAATACGGACCAATTTGGTACGCAAATGAGCTTAGAACTCGCAACGGGCCCTATATAGGGGTGGCGCGAATAGGATTCGCGAGTTTATTTGGGGTCAACTCGTTGACTTGGGGCACCTGAAAGCCTGAAAATGACCTTGGGCCGTTATTGTCCTAGCCCACAAGGCACCCAAGCCCGAACCCTGAACCGAGGAGGTCCCCCGGGCTCCACGGCACGGACACGCGCTGCCGTTGCTCCACGCACGTCATCTCCTATTCTCCTTCCTTTCCTCCCCCGCCGGCTCCCTAGTCCCTCTCTTCCCCATGGACTCCGGCGAGTGCTCCAACTCCAACCCCTCCTCCTCGTCCCCACCCGCCACCGGCGTCTGGGCCAAACTAGGTAACCGGCCTTCTCAACCCGACCGATCCTCCTTTATTTGGGTTTCTTCAACTGCACGGGTTCTTGATTCTTTTCTGGTTTCTTGGCCCGCCCCGTGCATTCCTTTCCAGTGCCCGCTGATTCCGCCTACCCGGAGGTGGCCGTCGCCGAGGACGACGCCGTGGTATGCTCCCTGGTCGCCCCCGCCGCCGGCGGGGACGAGCTCGCGTGGTGCGAGATTAGGCGCGGCGGCGACGCGTCGTCGGCGACGATCCGGAACCTCAGGTATGATCCGCGGCCGGCTCTTTCTGTTTCTGGTAATCTCGTGGAGCGCGCATTGTAGGGAAAGTGCTGGTTTTGGTGTGGTTTTAGGGTCCTATTTTGGTACGGTTGGTATACCGTTGTAGCATTTCTGTTCTTGTATAAGGGGATTGCGGTAGAATGTCAAAATTGCATGTGTATGGACTCTCTTGTGGTGGTTTATGTTTAGTTTCGCTGGAATGGTGGGATTGGGCAGAGCGAATTCTGAGAAAGGTGGATTTTTCCCTTTGTTGTACTACTGTATCCATGCTCTTCGATACCAATAACTTAAATACAACCTTGCTTTATTTTGTCAGACTCTTATTGTTGTTTCATGCCGTCATATATCATCTTTGTGTCATTTGTTTCTCATTACATTCTTGCTAATGTCCATGCTCTGCCATTGTCCATGTACCATTGATAAAGCTCGGATGCAATAATTGTTGATGGAAGAGTTATCCAACAAGAAGTGGTTGACATTAAACCAGGGAGCGAAATTGTACCAGGGCCCCAGAAAGAAGGTCATATAGTTTTGCATTTTCAATTTGCACTACACAGAGTGGCGGCACTGCATGTTCTGTATATTTTTCTCTCTACCTTTATGAAGCTGAACAAAACTTTGTGAAGATTCACTGAATGTGCATTCTTTAAGCCAATTTTGCTTGTTATGTACTCCCTCTGTTCCATATTATAGGCCGTTTTGGCAAACTAAATACATATTTTTCTTTCTACCTTTATGAAGCTGAACAAACTTTGTGACGATTCACTAAATGTGCATTCTTTAAGCCAATTTTGCTTGTTATGTACTCCCTCTGTTCCATATTATAAGCCGTTTTGGTGAGTAGTAGCTAAGAGATATCATTCTGTGTAAGGTTGTTTCTGGGTTTACAAAGTGAAACATGTATCTGCTACAATTCTACATCTATTTGTCTGTTTGTTAACTCTGAAGACATCGAAGTCAATAGCAAAAGGCAACAGTGTCATTTGTTATTATATGTATATCCTGATGTCAGTCAAATTGTTTTGAATAATTTCTCAGTCCACAACCCAGAACTTCCTCACTATCGGCAAATCTACCACTCATCACATTCTGAGAATGTTTGTCAAACTTGCAAATCCTGTAGCCACATTGAATTAATATGTAGTCTTTGTAGTTGTGCATCAGCAAATCTTTTATAATTTAGGGGTGCTCTATTTTCGTGCTTCTCTTATACTGAACAGATGAACTGGATTATTTTGTAATGCATTCATGTTATTATTTTTTCTTGCAGGGCATTTATTGTATACCTTTGATATAACAGCAACAAAGGACCATAATGAAAACAATGTAAAGGTAATCTTATGAAAACAAATGTTATTTATAATGAAAATCTGTGTACACTAATTACTGGTTACTAACGTGTAATTTAATGATGATGTCAGATTGTACTAGATATTGAGAATGCAAAATGCAGCATATGCCTGAATTTGTGGCATGATGTTGTTACTGTTGCTCCCTGCTTCCATAACTTCTGGTACTTTTCTAGCTTTCCTAGGTGCTCTCAGAGTCTCAGTTTAAAATCTTAGGTTGTGATCCTTTCTCTACTTTTTTTAAGCAACGGCTGCTTCTCTGAGTGGTTGAGGAGGTCTTCAAGTAATTCCCGTGATAAAAGTCAGAGTGCTGCCTGTCCACAATGTAGGACAGCAGTGCAATCAGTTGGAAGGAATCACTTTCTTCATAATATTGAAGAGGTATGCGGATTTCTGCTAGTGACTGCATTCCTTCCTGAATTTTGTTCCTAAATTGTTGTTGGTGTAGACTACTATATTTTATTTCATTGGTTTTTTGTAGGCTATACTAAAAGCTTTCTCGTCACTTCAGCGGTCGGATGAAGAGATTGCGTTGTTAGAGTCATATGCCTCGGTTAAATCTAATCTTGTGAGTTCAAAACCTTACAACAAGAATGGCCTGTGTACACTGTTCTCTAAATGCATCAAGTGTGGTTATCTTATTCTTTTTAAGAAAATAAATGCTCCTTTCGTCAATGCCTGCAGTAGTTGCTTCGTAACTGATTGCCGATGAAATTATTTAGAAACAGTTGATAACTCTAGAGCTTTGCAAGGCTCATAAGCTTAACTGGATAAGCCATTCTATCAATTATCAGTAGCAGCATCTAAATTGAGGCAGTTTAGGGCACGTGACATGATAATGTGATGAGGCATCTTTCTGAGGCTTGACAGACATCACATTTCTGTGAGGTTTTTCGTACAACGTATCTGTCATTTTTTTCCTAGGAAATCCAAGCCCAGTTTCAGTTGGTGAGCTCGACATATGAAGTATGATGGTGAAGTTTCAACATTAAACAGGAATATAGCAGTTTATATAACGTTTTGGCAAGTGAATTCATGGAACATAGACCTGCAAAGATTCACCTAGCATGTTATGGTTTGAATTTATTAAAAGAATTAACAGGTAATACCACTGCATGCAGTGTTATTATTTGATTTTTTGAAATAATATAACACTGGATGCAAATTCTGCAATTGTGTTCCAAGGTTAGTTTGTCTCGTAGTCACACGTGACAGTTGCTCCTTGCTAAACCTACCGATTCTGAGGTTCATAAATGGCTTCTTACTGTATTATCTACTTCACATGCGTATTTTCTTGCATGAGATAAGTGCACGAGCGGTCCTAATTCTTTTCTAGATGTGTCAAGTTGGTCGCGATTCTTTTAAAATGCACATCTAGGTCCCAAATTTATTCAAGTGGTTCATGCGAGGTCCTAAATCGGTCTGACCAGCATTGACCTGCCAGTGTGGCGCTTTGACCAGTCCCACGTCGACTGCAGTTTGCAAAATGCCCCCTCAGGTTGTATTTCTTCCAAATCGTGGTCCCGTTTGTTGTATGCCTGTTGCTGCCGTTTGGAGTACCCGGGTCGATGGGGAGCCGCCGGCGACGCGGCTAACCGTCGCGGGGCAGCTGGGCGCGCGGGAGGAGGGCCGGAACTAGCCAGCCTCGCGCCCCTCGCGCGCCACCAGACGGACAAGATCAAGCTCGTCGAGCTCCCTCTCCCGGCGCTGCCCGACCTCCCGCCCGCGCTGCACACCACCAAGCGCCTCCCGGCCCGCCTCATGCCGGCCCTCAAGCGCGCCTGCGACCTCGCTTCCGTATGCGGCGGCGGCGGCGGCGATGCGATTCACGGCGTCTCCGGTGGTGGAGCTCCCGGTGGGCGGCGCGGTGCTAAGCTTCGAGCAGGACAACGACTCCTTCGAGGTGGGCACCTCCGTCTAGAACTCCTCCCTGGTCCTCGTCAAGTTCGCCGAGCGCTGCGTTGGCGACCCTGGCCCTCCCCTTCGCGGACGCCCTCCACTTCCCGGGCACCCACGCCGTCGAGCTCGGCGCCGGATGCGGGCCCGCCGGCATGGGGCTCTCCCGCCTCGGCCTCACCGACCTCGTCCTCACGGACATCGCCGCCGTCCTCCCGGCCCTCCGCCGTAACCTCCGGCGCAACCGCAGCCACCTCCCCCGCGCGCCCCGTCTCGCCCAGCTCCACTGGAACTGCCCCGCGCACCTCG
The DNA here is from genome assembly GCA_028641055.1 of Alopecurus myosuroides. Lineage (NCBI taxonomy): Eukaryota > Viridiplantae > Streptophyta > Magnoliopsida > Poales > Poaceae > Alopecurus > Alopecurus myosuroides. The sequence continues at coordinate 308,682,638 of CM054057.1, read as the reverse complement.
CTCAGCTGGCCGCCCCGCGCCGCTTTGACCTCGTCGTCGCCGCCGACGTCGTCTACGTCGAGGAGTCGGTGCCCCACCTCGTCGCAGCCATGGATGCGCTTGCCGATGCCGAGCGTCGGCGTGGTGTTGCTCGGGTACCAGATCCGGTCTCCCGAGGCGCACCAGGCTTTCTGGGAAGCTGTGCCCGCCGCCTTCCCGGTGATCGAGAAGGTGCCCTAGGGAGCACCTCCACCCGGACTACGCGTACGAGGAATGCGATGTGTTCATCCTCCGCAGGAGGCCGCGGCAGTGAGATTTTCTCTGTTGCCAAGCATTTGCTCGTCAGTTACATAGCAGGTTTGCAACAGTTGCTTATTCATCTCAAAAGTATGAGCATTTACTTGTAAAATGAACTGATGACTGGTAGGTAGGTTTGTCTGATAGAAACTGCTGAATTTCTGGCTCCGTGGGTTGATGAGTGAATCCTGCACTAAGTATTAAACGTCCTTGCCTATGTATTGAGGTTCCTAGAGTTGCTGCAGCAACAGGCATACAACAAACGGGACCACGATTTGGAAGAAATACAACATGAGGGGGCATTTTGTAAATTACAGTCGACGTGGCACTGGTCAAAGCGCCACACAGGCTGGTCAATGCTGGTCAGACCGATTTAGGACCTCGCATGAACCACTTGAATAAATTTGGGACCTAGATGTGCATTTTGAAAGATTCGGGACCAACTTGACACATGAAGAAAAGAATTAGGACCGCTCGTGCACTTATCTCTTCTTGCATATATGCTCTTGCTCTGTTCCCAAGATTCACAATAGTTCGTGACATGTTACTTCATGCCGTAGGTTTTGGGAAAGCAGAAAAATCAATCAAGGAAGCGCGCTTTGCCACATCCAAGTGATGCAAGCAACGATGCGGAACTTCCATGTCCTCAATGCGGTAAAATATGGGAATTTCTTTTTGAACACTATATTACAGTAATCTAGTGTTTCTATCGTTTTGATCAACATGGATTAGTACATTACTGCCATTAGGTTTTCAAGATGTGGGGATATTTTCTTCACTATGATAGCCGTTTCCTGATACAACATAGTATGTGCTACTTTTGGCATGTCCTCAGACTGAGTGCATTGCTTTTGCATCGATGTGGTTATATTAGTAGTTTCTGCATTCTTTCATTAAAGTTAAGGCAAAGGCAGAGCTTAAAGTCTTTTGTCCCAGGCAAGTTGGGGTAGCATAGATATGAAACCCAACAGAAACATAAGAGACCAAAATGTGAGAGAGAGACCAGAGCAGTCGAATGATTGAGTTCTATATTCAGCATTCAGTTTTACATGTTCTGTAGGAGGGTTGTTCCTCTTTTGACGATATATGACTATTGCAGGTAGTGAATTTTTTGGATTTAGATGCAGTCCGGGAGCAGCACACTTGCAGTGTAATGCATGTGGAGGAATGATGCCTGCTAGACCTAGCACCAGCACACAACAAAAATGTACTTTTCCAATTGTGATCGTCCGTACACTTGTAAATTACATGGATATATTTTGTTTTGTTCATTTGATATGCTATTTAACACTGCGGTGGTGTAGTGCAATGTTGTTGAACTTGAAATTTAGCGTGTTATATTCTGTGTGGCCTTGCTTAGATATTTTCCATTACATAATAACTTAAATATATTTTATTCATAATCTGCATTAACAGTATGATCATCGTTCTTTGCTTCTCAACAAGTTTCTGAAGGTAGCAGTTTCCATGAGCAGTTTGATTTCTCCTTATTCGCAGTGAAGTTCATGAAACTGATTAACTTTGCCGGTGCTGACCTACCAAACTTATGTTGCAGGTTTGGGGTGTGATGGGGCATTTTGTGGTGCTTATTGGTACTCCCAAGGAGTGAATTCAAGGCATTGTGATCTAATCTGCAACCCTGAAACTTTCAGTATGGTAAGCGATGTCTTCTCAACCATGTTGTTCCTTTACATCATCATACACAGCTATTGCAGTATTTTGACATGATTTGTGTGCTATATTCTAGATTTCTCAGCGCCGCATCTCTAGACTTCCTGACACGCTTCACGGGGGCAATCCATTTGAAAAAGATGTAGGAACATTATACAAAGACCTTATCCGTTATTATTATGGCCTTGGTTGTAGTTTCACGTCTGATTACATTGTGATTTCTCTCTTATAGATTACAGAAAGATGCATACAGCATTCTGGGAAAACGTTGCAAGCTGTAATCTCGCAGTGGATAGCAAAGTTTGACAATAAGGAACTTGGTAACGTTCTGTTTATTACAGTTGAATATTGTTTTTATGCATGTATGGTAGCTGTGAAGGAATTGTCTTAAAACTTCAGTTCGACCATGACATGATAATAGACCTATTGCATACAACTGCATTCATGACTTGAAGAAGGAAAGCCAAAAGGCTACTACTTTCAGGGATATCTTGCACTTGGTTTACACAACACACACTTTTTCTTTCAAAAAAAATTGTCTCGACGTATGGGTAGAAGAAAAGCTGCGTACAAGCATGAGACCGGTCCACACTTTACAACCCTACACGCCTAAGAGATAAAACACCCGCTAGATCATACCCTACTCATACTGTCATTGCCCATATCCCATATATATTTTTATAATGAAATGTTTCCCCGTAAATCACATTTGAATCATTAATCATATATGCTGCTCTTGCTGTATGCAGATCGCTCAAGGCTGCAGTTGAATAATGTGGATGCAATTACTTCCAGGACATATCTTTGCAAGTAATTTCTTATTGCTTCCTGATGATAATTGTTTCTTGATTTTATCTTGATGCCTTTGCTGATTTTGTTGGCTTTAAATGAATGCAGCAATTGCTACAACAAGTTCATTGATTTTCTGCTGTATTGGTTCCGCGTGTCAACGCCCAGAAACGTATGTATATTAACTCCTACCATCAATTCGTAACGTCATGGTCTTGTGCTAATTCAGAATTTCTTAAATATGCGTTGACCTTTATGTTATGAGATGTCGAAGCTGCAAGTACACTTCTGTAGCTGATACATACTAAACGAACCAACTGTTTGATTTTTCTGTGGTTTCCAACCTGTTTGTTTGGTATGTGCTGAAACTAGTAATTCGTTTTGAGGTCAATCATTAGTGGTGGTGAACATAGGATCCCTGACAGGAAATATCAAGACATGCTTTATGCCCAAGGTTTATTCAGATTCTACCTTAAGTCCTTAACAAGGCTGCAGAAATTGGTATGTGGTGGAGCTGGGTGTGGGTGTAAAATAGTATGATTACCAGTTAGGGTTAGCTGGTTCGAATCTGATAGATTGTTTGAAGCAACAAATTTCTGATTCAACTGGTTTATTTAATCTGTTACTACTGAACATTCCTCTGTTTAAAAAAAAATTAACTGTGCTTCTAACTGCTTTGATGACTGCATCCATAAAGCTGATCTAAATCATGCATGTAATGATGTGACTTGGACCTTACTGAACTCTGAAGATTTTATATGGAATGAATCGGCTGCTTTTTATGATCCAACCATGGAGCCCTGTTTGAGCTGTTCAATGGCCAGCAGTGACCACCTAACTACTTTGGCTGCTTCTTCTAACAAAGTATATAAGACACGATAATACATTGTTTGTATGGTTAGGTCCCCAGTCTAAGCTCAACCACATCCTGCATACGCATTAGAAACATCATGCAGTAACCCATTCATCAACACCTGCAATGCTCTTGTCCTTACCAATTCTGCATATACCCTATCAGTCCCCTAATGGCGACGGTGACGTTTATTTTGCAGCTACTTCCACCTGAGGCTGCTAGCAGGGACAGTTGCTGGTACGGTTTCATGTGCCGTACCCAGCACCATCGGCCAGACCATGCCAAGAAGCTGAACCATGTTTGTCGTCCGACAAGAAGTAACCCCTAACTTGCCTGATCTCTCCTCAAACCGATTCTCCGGAGCCAGTGGAGATTGTACAGAACGGAGCAACACACACTCGTAGGGTCTTGCTTCGCCTCCCAGTTGAATGTGTGGGAACATGTGTGTGTGCATGTGGGGGCATTTGACGATTTGCCACGTTTTACTTTGTAATTTGATTATTTACCACACCATGTCTCACTGACATGTGGTGGTCACAGGGCAAATAATCAAATTTCACAAGTAAAGCGTGGCAAATAATCAAAAATTCCGTGCATGTGTGGTGGATCATGCTAAACGGTTTCATCCCGTGTGACGTTCCTAACTGTCATGATTTGGTTTTGGTTTCATACGAACCGATGTGCAAGCTGACATGTTTTTGGGTTACGTCTAAATCGTACTCCCTCCATCCGGAATTAAATGTCACAAAGTTTGACAAAAGTGGATGTATGTCTAGGTACATCCACTTTTGTCAAACTTTGTGACATTTAATTCCGGACGGAGAGAGTAGTAATTTTCTTCTTTGCACATGAGCATGTTTTCATTGAAGATGAAGGCAAGGCTACTGCTTGCAACTTGCGTTGAAAGCGGCGGCCCAAATTGTGTCGGCAGGTTAGGGGGTGTGCATGGTTTAAGGATGCATGCATGCTCTCGCTTTCATACGCACGAGAGGGGAAAAACCGTGATGTGCACAGTAGCAGAGGCTTCAAGTTTTCAACCCATCTTTGTCGCGCAACTTGTCGTTCTCATCCTGTTGTGGATCATGAGCGTCTCCGGTCTATGTCGCCAGTTTGAAAAAGTATGCAGCTGCCGTTCCTGATTCATGTGCTAATTTTGTACCGAGTAAACTGTTTCTTTCATGATGTATATTCGCTGGCCAGCTCAAGCTCAAGCTCTACAGCAAGGTTTTTTTTTAGTTTGCATACCTGACTTTTATAGAAGGAGAGAGTTAACACAATACAAATGATGACAGCGCGAGTTCACAACTCAGCTGTCAAACACAAAGCGCAACTCACGCGCACACTCACTCTAACACGGACACACACACGCACTAAGCGACTACTCTCGAAGGATGACTCCCACTCCGGCTCCAGCAGCAGCCCACATCTTTTGCTCGTCAAAGATTTTACCCATCAGGTCAACTTCATTCCTGAATTGGCGCGCATTTCCGAACACTCTCGCATTGCGCTGCTTCAAGATGTTCCAGCAAACTAGAGTGACCCGTGACTACAGCAAGGTGATATATATATATAAGTAGGAGTACATGCCTACGAACCTTTCTGCTACCGGCTCCAGCTCCAAACAACAAAATTCTCCGGAAAAACCTGCAACGAGAAATGGATTGGGAGATGTTTTGTTTCCGCCTGTGACACAACAGAGCCGAGGTTCACTTCAGTCGCTTCACGGGCACGGATCGAGCTGCTCTCCATGCCTGCCGCTGCCGCCGCCCGGCCACATCCATGCCCGACGGCTAGCCAAAGATTGGTTCCTAGCAGTACGGGTACGGACCCCGTTTGGCCCCCTCTTCGCAAGTACCGAAACGAGCGACTCTATTCTATGTCAGCGTACTATGTCCAAGTCACGGTTACATCATGGACAGTTACGCAAACAGTCCGTTTCCTGCTCATAACATAACCCGTGGAGGATAGATAACGATGCTTTTCCTTGCGCCATTTTAGCTCCTGTCAGCGATCGACAGCCCCGACTGAAAGCTGCCTGGGAGCACTTGCTCGCTTTTCACAAATTCCTTTTTTACTCTGTCCCGAATTTTTTTCAAAAATATCGTCACATGCAGAGTCATCATATTATAGACGACTCGATCGCCGTTTTATCCAGATTCCAGGTGTCATGAAAACTGCCCTACAACTCAAGTTGGGGAGGGAGGAAAAAGAAAACCCAAACCGAGGAAAAAGAAAACCCAAACCTTTTTCCACAATCCGAAAATGCTACTACTACAATACAGTCGACTGATTTTCCTTTTACTAGAAATTTCATTGTTGTCGGTATTGACATGTTTTTTCTACAATTTCTTACACGAATCCGCTAGGTAAAACATTCAGCTTCTCCTGCATCGAACAAATAAACATTCAGCTTCTCTGCCTATCTTGCCCTAGAATTCTATATACCTTGCCCTAGATTACCGAGGCCATAGAAATAGATAATGTAACGATAAAATTTGCAAAGCTCTGCCTTCTTAAGCTCAGTGGAGCATTAACAAATAGTGGCTGGTTAAATTGGAGTCATCCCATATTCATCACCTCCATTAGCACACACCATGAATTAACAAAAGGCACACCAAAACATATTCCCAATACAAAATAAATCTAGAAAATTGGTAACAACCGTGCGATATAATTCTATGCCAAAATTTAAGGTTTTTACATGGTTGATTTTCTAAAATCCAATCGGAATTGTGCGCATGTTATCACTGATTGAAAGTACACCGAGAAAACATTATTGAGACTACTCTAAAGTATTTGACCTTTTATAACAAAGTTATAATTTTAGGTCAAATACTTTGCTCCTCTAAATGTTGCAAAATTTTCTGCCTTTCAAAAAGGTCTAACATTGCCATAGAATTCCGGAGCAATTCACGATCTCCAAACAAGATTTAGCTTTCATCGAAAAAGTAGATTACTATATTTTATGGTTCAAAAAAATTGCCAAGGATATAGAAACAGAAAATGAAGCAATAAAATGTGAAAAAAATTGATGAGCCATTAACAAATAGTGGTAGATTCAATTGGACCCTCTCTTAATTAATCATCACCTCCACGAGCACAAACCATGGATTACCGAAAGACAAACTAAAACAATCCCCAATTGGTAACAATAGTTGAAAATAATTCAATACTAAAAGTTAAGGTTTTCACATGGTTATTTTTCTAAATCCTCCGAGAATTTCCGTGGTTTAATATTGATTGGGAGAACACCTAGAAAGGACTATTGAGATGGCCATATAAGGCCATTTGGAAGGAAAGGTTATATTTTCTAATTGCTATATCCTTCAAAAAAATTGAGTTGTAAAAATAATAGTAATATATTTCTTCGTGTCAAGGTAATTCATGTTTTGAGAGCATGCATCTAGAATTCTAGGAAAGCTTACAAGGTAATTTGCAACAGTTAGAGGAGCAAAATACTTGACCTACGATAAAATGTGCAAAACTTTGCCTTCTTAAGATCATTGGCCCATTATTAAATAGTGTCTGATTCAACTGGACACGCTCCTAATCATCACCTCCATCAGCACAAACCATGTATTCACGAAAGGCAAACATAGAAACCATAATAGAAAATAAAACTCTATTTTTTTCTGTAACAACGGTTCAACATAATTCAATACTATAATTTAAGGTTTTCACATGGTTGTTTTTCTAACATCCCACAAAAAATGTACCATGCTCTAAAAGCGATTGAGAATACACCTAGAAAGTATTATTGAGACGACCGTATTTGACTATTTGGAAGGCAAGGTTATATTTTCGATGTCAAATACTTTGCTCCTCTAAATTCTGCAAATTTTGATGCCTCCCAAACAAGTCTTGTGGTACCCTAATTCTAGAGGAATTCACACTCTCCAAAGACCTAGCTTGCATCGTATAAATAGATTACTATTTTTCTTACAATTAGGAAAGATTATGGAGGTCCAACTGAATCAGCCAATGATTAATGATAGGGAAACTAAAAAAACTCCAATATAAGCTAATTTTTTGTAACAACAGTTCAATATAATTCAATAATAAAAGTTAAGGTTTTCACATGGTTTTTTTACTAACATCCCACAAAAATGTCCCTTGCTCTAACAGCTATTGAAAGTACACCTAAAAAGCATTACTGAGATGACCATATATGCCTATCTGGAAGGCAAGGTTATATTTTTTTAGGTCAAATACTTTGCTCCTCTAAATGTTGCAATTTTTGCTGCCTTCCAAACAACTCTTATGGTAGCCTAATTCTAGAGGAATTCACACTATCAAACATGACCTGACTTGCATCGAACAAATATAATCATATTTCTTACAACTCGGAAAAATTATGGAGGATATAGCAATAGAAAATATGATGATAAAATATAGAAAACTCTGCCTTCTTAATATCCATGGACCCTTGACAAATAGTGGCTGATTTAATTGGACCTGCTCTCAATCATCGCCCCCATAGGCACAAATCATGGACTATGAAAGGCAAGAAAAAAATCCCGAGTAGAAAATAACAAATTGTACAATTGGTAACAACAGCGCAATATATCCAAGACCAAAAGTTAGTGTTTTCACATGTTTGTTTGTAAAATCTCATGAGAATTCACTACGCTTCAACCCCGATAGAAAGTACACATAGGAAGTATTGCTGAAACGACCATATACGCCTTTCTGGAAAGTAAATCATATTTCTTATACGAATACGCAAGGTCAAATATTTTGCTTCTCTATAAATGTTACGACTCTCCAAACAGGACTTTCATTGTATCTAAGAAATATATTACTTTCTCTTAAAATAGATTACTGATTTTTTTTTTAAAATCGAATTGAACACAGAGGATATATATAGCGATAGAAAAGGAAACAATAAAATGTGCAAAACTCAGCCTTCTTAGGATCGACCATAAACAAATAGTGTCCGATTCAATTGGACCCACTGTTAATCATCACCTCCATCAGCACAAACCATGGATTAATGAAAGGCAAACTAAAATAATCCCCGAAGGAAAAGAACAAGCTAAACAATTGGTTGATTTGAGTAATAAACTAGTGCAACAGCAGCAACTAGCTAAATGCTCCAAACACTCTTATCAGCATGCCAGATATGCTTGCATGATTGGTTGCTCAAATGGATGGTTCGTTGCTAGCTAGCTTGCTTGCTTACTGAGGGCTTGCGGCGGAGTGGCCGGCCTCGCCGCCGTTCGCGCTAGCGCTGGTGCTGCCTCGGCGGTGCTGATCCATCTCGGGCGGCTGCCCTTCCTCCTCCTGCTGCTGGTTCTGATGCTGCTCGCCGCCGGTGGAGCGGCCGCAGGAATTTAGGGCCGCGAGCATGCCGAGGTTCGGTTCGCCCATCCCGCCCGGGAAGTTGCCTCTTGACATGAACTGCAGCGGCGCCTGCACCGTGTTCCCCGCGCCGAAGGTCCACGCCGGCTGCATCCAGAAGGCTCCGCCGCCGCCTGCGCCGTTGTTCGGCGCCATGGCCCACATTGCCCCCGAAACCGCAGTTGGCGGCGGCGCTGGCCTAGGCTTCTGCTGCCCGGGCTCGCCGCCACCGGCCGCGGCGGCGGCGGGGTCTTGGTGGCGTGCACTGTCCTTGAACAGGTCGTCCGCCTCCCTATACCGCTTCCTCATGAACTCCCCGGCGCCAGGGTCTTGCGGCGCCTCCGGGTGCTGGTGCTGCGGCGGGAGCAGCTGGTGCTGGTGGTGGCCGTGGAACCCGAGCATGGCACCGACGTCGTGCTGCGGCTGGTGGTGGAGGTGGTGCTGGAAGGGCGAGGCGCGGGAGGAGGCCCCAGGGCGGAGTGAGGCGGCGAGGGAGGAGAAGTTGGCGGGGACGGTGCCGGTGCCGGTGGCGGCTACGATGGCGGGCTCGGCCTGCTGCAGCAGCCACTCGACGGTCTCGCCGTCAGTCTTATGGCCGAGCTCGCGCGTGAGCTGGAACACCCGCGCCGCGCACAGCGCCGGCATCCGTATCCGCCGCCCGCGCCCGTCCACCTTAGTGTGCCGGTCCTTGGTTGGCCGCTTCGCCACCTTCTTCTCCGACGCTGGCTCGGCAACCGTCATCGACTGGTGGGTCGTCTGCCCTCCCGCCGGTGCTGCTACAGGGACCATCGCGAGGGAGCCCATGAAGGACGGCGGCGGCGGCGGGGGCGCGGCGCCTGTAGCCGCCGCCGCCGCCGCGTAGTAGAAGGGATGGTGGTGCGGGGCGGGCGCGTGGTGGGGGTGGTCGGACGTGCTCCGGCTGCTGTTGGTGCTGGTGCTGGTGCTGCTGGACGGTGCCGCGCCCTGCTGTTCCATCGGCAGAAAGCTAGCTACCTAGTGGCATGCGACGGCGGCGCCTGGCTGTTTCGCCGGAGCCGAGGAGGAGGGCGACGCACGTGCGTGTCTGGCGCGGCGGTGGGGTGGGGTGGGGTGGGGTGGGAGGAGCGAGGTGTGTGGGGCTGGGAGATTTGCGTGGAGAAAGAGAGAGGGACAGAGGTCAGAGGAGGAAGAGAGGGAGAGCTGTGGGGTTGGTAGGTTTGATTATGACCATCCTAAACCCCATTGGGGCCTACTGCTAGCCTGCCTAGCTTTCCTCTCTTATATAACCCGGGTTTGCGTTTGGGTATAGGGCTAGGGCTAGTTTCAGATGTGTCATGGGTATAGCTGGGGGTGATCATGCTCGATCGCTGGTAAGATAAGATGATGACCTGGATAACAACAAATGCACAGCTAATCGTGGTTAGAGACTGCCATATTTGGATTTGTGGCTATGTTCAAACCTTAGACTTTGTATGTGAACGCAAATTCGGATTTTGTAATGGATCTTAGCTAGTATGGTTTTTTTTGGCATGCATATAATATTTCTTTCACATAATTAACTCCAAATTTACACATCATTAAACCCTACTTGCTTATCCATTTTCTCATGAATCAACCAACGAGCTTCACCCTATCATCAGGTTACTCTTTAGTACTAACTTTTTACCCCTCATAGCCCTTAGTTATAACATTGCGATATAGTTTACCCATTTAAAAAAAAATTCCCATATTTTACCATTTAATCCATTTTATTATTTTCCAAATATCTAAAAGGCTAGATACACTATTAGTACCACATGAAAACTGTTCAGACGCGACTTCAAATTTTATCAGTCCAATTAAATTCTTTATATTGTGTCAATGTTGGCAAACATGTGGTTTAGACCCTCGTGGGCGCTAGATTTCTAGGGGTTTCTTTTTTCTTTAGCCTAGGCCGTTGCATGTTTGCTTCTCCTATATCAATATAAAAGGCATAACTTTTGCCTCGCTTCAAAAAAAAAAAACTCCTGCACCATATAAAAAAAAGCTCCTGCACTGTAAGTTTCAATGTCATTAGGGTAACTAGGTCCGCCTTATTTGTTTGAAGTAAATAAAACCAGGTAAAGCCATCACAAGGTCTAAAGTCTGAACTAAAGGTTGGCGCGGCAAGATCTTTTAGTGGCATTGTTACAAAATTGTAAATGGTGGGTAAAAAGTGAATTTACTCTTTTAATAGTGACAAATATTCAGTGTTACCTCTTCATTTGTATGAGATCACAACGGTAAAAGCCCAGCCAACACACTCATTCCGTCCCACAACATAATATGTTTTGGCAATCTAATGTAGTTTGACAAAACGTCTATATTGTGGGACTGGGGAGTACATATCTATCATCGCTACTGCAAAAAAGATCACTGTTCAAATGTCATTACAGACGATTTACTAAATGGAGTACGTGTCATTCATGTATATATGTTGCACGTACTTCTAATATCATCTCATCTAGTAATATTTAATTGCAAAATAAAAAAAATCCAGTTAGTTAACCATGTAAGGCTGTTCGAGTTGCTCGCTTTACTGAATTCTCTTTGGCGGTTCGGTTCTATTCAGAGTGAGCTGTGTTCTGTGAGTGTGATGGAGTATAGCAGCTAAGCTAGGCCGCTCGTGGGACCTCGGAATCATGAACCCAAAGAGCGGAGAAAGCTAGACAGAGAGGAATCCTTTTCCTTTTGCGCCTGGACACAAAGTCGAGAAGCATAGGGAGACCCCCTGTCTGCACACAGCTCCTCCTTTGCTCCACCTCTTGTGTAATGGATGTCTTTAGTAAGATATTTAGGTCAGCTTCTAAGAGCTTATGCTCCGGGTGAAACAAATGATAGTTCTAGCTAAGGGGAGGGAATTTTTTTTGGTTCTTGAGTTACGGTGATCCGTTTATTTTTTTTTTAAATACAAAAATAAATATTTACAATGTTTCGAAAAATCCTGGTTGTTCTTAATAATGTATCGTACAAACGTCAAAATTTTAATTTAAAATACTTTATATTTTATAATATAAAAAATGACAGATGTAGATATGAGTATGGTGAACAACCCGCATTTTCAAATCTTCAAAAAATTATGATTTTGTCATTTTTATGTAGCCCATAATGTAAATAATTTCACGTCGTGATTTTGCATGCTTATAGGATACATCATTGACTACATCTAGAATTTTTTCAGATTTTTTTAAACTTATGAATATATTTAAAAAAATAAACAATGTGAAAGGACATTGTCCCTTAATCCTATTTTAATGTTTGATCACAACACTCGGAAAGTCTAACGATTTATTTGAAGTGTTTGGAAAATACGCAGTGTTGCAAAATGGTGAAATAATCTCTCTCAAAGAACAAAAGAATCAAAGGAATTATTGGAAGGGAGAAACACGAAGAAAAGAAGAAGAAGTGTCTGCGTAGCTGGCCTGGAGGTTAGAGGCCTCTGTTAGTGCACCGGCCCCTGCGTTGTGAAGCCGGCCTAGGACGGGTCTATCTTCTCGCGGCCAGGTACTTTGGCAAACCGGCCTAGGCCGGGTCGAGGCTGGGCCCCGAGACCGGATGCCTCTGTTACCTCGCCGGCTTGCACCCCATGGAGCTGGCCTAGGCTGGGCTTTCTGGCTCGAGGCCGGGCTACCTGCCTGCTGGGGCTGACTTTTATGTGAAATTTAACATACCCCCCAACGGCCACTTATTGGAACACAATATAAAAAGAGATCTTCTTCTTGCTTGACCTCTTGTCATTTGAAACTTCTCTCTCCATCATTCGTGACCAACTCAAATCTCATAGATCTCCCCAAATACCCAACCAAAGCTCTTGATCTCTTGGAATTTGGAGGAGAGCCACTAGATCTACAACTCCACCAAACCGATTTGTCATCCCACCACTAACCCCCTAGGAATCTTGTAGTTCTTGGTTCATTGGAACCTAGAACCTTGTTTCTCTTAGCTCATTGGAGCTTGGATCCTTCTTGGTGTCCCTGAAGCTTTGGGAGCTCATGAATCTTGTTTCCCGGAGTCTTGGAGGCTACCGGGATTTGGAGAGGACTCTCCAAGTTGTGGAGTGTGTCTAATCCATGTAAAGGTTTTAGTTCTCAACCTCAACGACAACATAGTGATTCGTGTCTCTTCCACCTTGGTTGTTGAACACAAAGGAGATAAGGTGTGCCCTTTGACGTCTACTCGGTGTTCCACTTTGGTGGCACCGCACCGCTCCAACGAAGATTAGCTTCCATTGGGAAGTGAACTTCGGGATAAATCTCCGCGTCATTGTGTTCAGTTATTCCCCAACTTACCTTTACTTGTTGCTACTAGCTTAGCTCTTGAATATCTTGTGCTAGTATTATTTTCTCATAATATAGGATTGTTCACCTAGTTGCATAATCTAGATAATCTATATTTGAACAATTATACTTAATCGAAAAAGAAGTAAAATTTGTAGTTAACCTATTCACCCCCTCTAGTTAACCCTCTTGATCCGTTCAATTGGTATCAGAGCCTCGTCTCCTTATTAAGGCTTTACCGCCTAAAGAGGAGGATGGACGGGGCAGATGAACTTGTCACCATGGATGCTATCCAAAAGCTAATTCAAGCTATGCTTGATAGCTCAGAGAAGAGGATGGAGGGATTAATAAAAGAAATGACATCTTCATCTAGTCACTCATGTGAGCATGTTAATGTAGATGAAAATAGAACTCCTATACCTTCTAAGGAAGGCTCCGAGACATCTAATCTTAAAGATAAAAACAATGAAAATGCCTTTAGTCATACTTACAACATTGCTCCAAATGTTCAACATAAACAATCTTGGTGCACCTCCTTTAGTAGATAGGTCTCGTTTTACTAATTGGAAAGCTTCCATGGAGTCTTCAATGCAAATATGTAGAATCACTGAGAATGGATACAAGCCCAAAGATCCCAAGAACTTGAGCTCAAGTGATATCATAGATCAACAACTCAATGCTCATGCTATGCAGATGCTAGAGAAGTCTATGGCAAATGAAGGAGTTGAGCACATCCGATCCTTCACAACCGCCAAGGAGGCATGGAATTGCATAATTTACATGTATGATGGCAATGTGAACATTCAACGCTTTAAGAAGTCCATCATTCAAAGACAAGTCAATGAATTCCATATGAAGGATGGAGAAACTCTAGAATATGTGTTTAGAAGACTCAAGTCTCTCGTGGTTGACATGAGAGATTGTGGATTCCAAGATTGCAATGATGATTGGGTCAAAAAAAATTCCTTCTCACCTTGATTACATACAATGAGAACATGGTGATGAATGTTCAATAAGGGATGATTTCTTGAATCTATCTCCCCACGATGTGTTGGGTATCTTCATTACCATAGACATGATGAAAATATTCTCAAATGATGTCATGGCTCGTGTGAATGGAATGAAGAAACCTTTTGTTGCTTTGAAGGCCACGTCTCATGAAGAAGAGGACTCAACTGATGATGGTGGTTCCTCATATGTTGTCTCCGAGAAGGAGAACATGATATCACATGAAGAATGTTTGGCTCTTGCCCAACATAAGTGGTGGAAGAAAGGAGACTTTAGATCAAATGCAACAAAGACCAAGAGAAAGGAATCCCCAAGCATGAAGAAGGCAAGAACTTTCTTCAATTGTGGTGGTAGTGAGTACTTTGTTGCAGAATCTTCTTTCAAGAGTAGAATTGAGAATGGTGGAAGGCTAGTGAAGAAGTCCAACTTCGTTCCCAAGGCCAAGAACTTCATGAGGAGAAGTCCACCAAAGGCTTTGATTGCCAAGGAGAATGAATACATATCAGGTGGTGAGGAGAGTGATGATAATGATGAGAAGGTCGGCATGGCGGCCATGACAATTGGTGTCATTCCCCCAACTTTGAGCTCTCTCTTCTCCAACCCAAATGACAAGAAGGGTCCCTCTATTCACAAGTGCTTCATGGCCAAGGGTATATCCCCAAAGGTGACTCCTATACTTAAACTTACAAATACCTCTACTCCATCTCTATTAAATTGTGTTGAGGTAGTAGATAATGATCAAGATCCTTTAACCAACTTCGTAAAAAGGCTAGAAGGTGAAACTAAAATCATATTTGATGCTCTCACGGTTCAATTAAGTGAGGCACAAGGCCTCACTGATGAACATGAGGAGAGAATCATTTTACTTGAGGGCTTCGCTCATGATGATGCTAATAGAATAGCGGAGCTTGAGGAAGCTCTAGATGATTCACAATGCCTTAAAGAATCCATTGAAGAAACCTTTGCCATAGACATAGCTAAAGTAAAGCTTGATCGTGAACATGCTTTTGAAAAGGTGAAGGAATTATCGGCCCTAAGTGATGCAACTAACCAAGGCTATAATGATCTCATTAAGGATTTTGAGAAGCTTAAGGATGCTCATAGAGCACTCTCAAGTGAGATCAAGACCCTTAAGGGTTCAAATGATATAAATGTAAATGTTTGTGCCACTAACCCTTTGTGTGTCAAAGCATCCCTCATTGAGGAGAACAATAGGTTGAAGATTCAACTCAAAAAAGGCCTAGATACTTGCATCCAAGGGCAAAAGAACCTCAATTATCTTTTGAGTAATCAAAAGAGAGTTGTTGGAAGAGAAAGTTCTGGATTTGGATTTACATCCAAGAAGACCCAAGAGAAGAAGTCAACTCCCTCAACTAATGCTATTATTGTTTTGAAGGAGGGGGAGTTAGCTAATGAAGAAGATGAGTTTGATACTATTGCGAAAAGTATTGCCACTAGGGACACTACTACTCATAACAACTTTGCGGGTAAATACAACCCATCTTATGTGCTTCTTAAATATCATGATGGTCATGTATATGAAAAATATGTTGGCACTTCATATGGTGATGATTATAAGTATAATATTTGGTTTCCAAAGACCCTTATTACTAACAATAAAGGACCCATCCAAAAATGGGTACCTAAAATAAGAAATTGATTCATTGTAGGTACGTGCTTCCGGTGGAGGAACTTGGATGATTGATATCGGTTGCTCTGCACATATGACCAGAAGTAAAGAAGTATTAGAAGACCTAAAATCACAGGTCATTAAATTCTCACAAGTCTAAGGTATTGGGACATGGAAAGGTGGTCATTTCTCCGGAAGTATGCATTGAGAAAATCCTCCTTGTTGAGTCCCTTGGCTATAACATTCTCTCTGTTTTACAACTTTGTGGGTATGGTTACACATGTGTTTTCGGAGCTCATCACGTGCTTGTCCTTCACACTATTTCTCTTAAAATAGCCTTTGCTAGATTTGTGGAAAACGGTATGTATGTAGTGGATTTCTCGAAAGAAACTGCACATATTGCCACATGCCTAATGGATAAGTCCGACGTGGGATGTCTTTGGCATCGCCGCTTGGGCCATGTTGGTATGAGAAACTTACAAACCCTTGTGAAGGGTGAGCACATACAAGGACTAGCAAGTGTGAATTTTTTCAAAGACCGTCCTTCTAGCTCTTGCATAGCCGGAAAGATGCATGAGAAGAGTCACCCCAAGAAGTCAATCATTTCCACAAAGAGGCCCTTTGAGCTTATTCACTTGGATCTATTCGGGACTCCCACATATGATCGTCTTGGTGGTAAGAAATATATCTTGGTTATTGTCGATGATTATACAAGATATAAATGGGTATTATATATCAACAAGAAGAGTGAGACCCAAGAAAAGTTCATTGTTTGGGCCACAGAAGTGCAACGTCAATATGATACAAAAATCGGCGATAAGGGGTGATAATGGGTCGGAGTTCAAGAACTACACCATGGATGAATTCTTGAGTGATGAGGGCATAAATCATCAATTTTCCGCTGCATACTCTTCTCAACAAAATGGTGTGGCAGAGATAAAGAATCGTACACTCATTGACATGGTAAGAACTATGATGGACGAATTCAAATACCCATATAACTTTTGGGCCGAAGCCATTAACATCGATTTCCATCTATCCAACCGTCTCTTTCTCCGTCCGATGATTGGCATGACTCCATATAAACTTCTGACCGGTAACAAACCCAATATCAAGTACCTTCAAGTTTTTGGGTGCAAGTGTCAAGTCTACATTAAAGGCACTAGATTATCTAAATTTGATCCTATAACTTTTGAAGACATATTTGTTGGTTATGCCACGAACTCTCATGCTTATAGAGTCTACAACATAGACTCCGGTTGTGATGAAGAATATATGAATGTGTATTTTCATGAGGATAATGGCTCCCAAGTTGAGGAAATTGATTATGATAATGTAGGTGATGAACCTTCCTCCATATCCATAGGAAGAATGGGTATAGGTCTTATACCCATTAAGCGACACCTTGTGGCAAATGAGGATGGGACAAGCTCTACACAAGTGGAGCCCTCTACTTTAACCATTAATCAAAGGGTAGACCAAGAACAAGAATAAGACCTTCAAGTTGATGCCACTCATCAATAAAGTAATCAAGATACACCCAATGATAATGGCGGTCATGATATTGGTGACTCTTCACCAAGAACTCCACTCCTGGTAGATTATGGCCTTGATGAAGGAAATGACGAGGATGTTCCTCCAAATTAGCATCCCGATGATGCACCCATCCATGGGAAATCTCTTCAAGCCGCAAGATTTCATCAAAAGTCACATTATCAAAAGAATGTTATTGGTGGCTTGGAAAGAAGTGTATCCACTTCTGGTCAAGTACTAAAGTTTTGTGGTCTTCACTTGTATGTCTCTCAAGTTGTACCTATCAAAGTGTATGATTATCTTGAAGATTAAGATTAGGTTCAAGCTATGCATGAAGAGCTCCACAACTTTGAAAGAATCAAAGTATGATCTCTAGTTGAAATACCCAAGGATCATATTTTCATTGGAATAAAATTGGTGTACAACACAAGCAACAAGACTCGTTTGGTTGTTCAAGGATACTCTCAAGTCAAAGGACTTGACTACGGTGAAACTTGCACTCCCATAGCTAGACTTGAATCCATTCGTATATTACTTGCATTTGCCACTAGTCATAACTTCATCTTGCATCAAATGGATGTTAAAAGTGCATTTCTAAGAGGTCCTCTAAGTGAGTTGGTATATGTTAAACAACCTCCGGATTCGAAGATCCCAAGTATCCTAACCATGTCTACTTACTCCATAACGCTTTGTATGGCCTCAAACAACCCCCACATGCTTGGTATGATCATCTAAAGGAGTTTTTAATAGATTGTGGTTTCTTACTTGGGGTAATTGATCCCGCACTTTTTACAAATAGTGTAGATGTACATTTCTTTGTGTGCCAAGTATATGTTGATGATATTATATTTGGATCTACTAATGTGGCTTTTGTAGAACAATTTTCCAAGCTAATGACAAGTAAGTTTGAGATGTCTATGATGGGTATTTTAAAGTTCTTCCTTGGTTTTGATATCAAGCAATATTATGAAGGAACCTTCATTTGCCAAGCAAAATATATTCAATACATTCTCAAGAAATTTGACATGATCAAAGCTAAGCCATTGAGATTTCCAATGTTAACAACCGTGAATCTTAAAATAGATCAGGAAGGTGAACCGACTGATCCAAAACTCTATCATTCCATGATTTGTTCTTTTCTTTACCTTTGTGCATCTAGACCAGATATTATGTTTAGTGTGGGTTTGTGTGAAAGATTTCAATCTAACCCCAAAGAAAGCCATATGATTGCGGTCAAAAGGATTCGTAGGTACTTGGTTGACACTCCCACTCATGGTCTTTGGTACCCATCAAATACAAGTTTTGATCTTGTGGGATATTCGGATGTGGATTGGGAGGTGACAAAGTGGATAGGAAATCAACCTCGGGTGCTTGCCAATTCCTTGGTAGGTCACTTGTGTATTGGTTTTCCAAGAAACAAAATTGTATTGCCACGTCCTCCACGGAAGCGGAGTATATTTCCGCCGCAAGTTGTTTCTCTCAACTATTATGGATGAGGCAATGTCTTAAGGATTTTGGAATTGAGATTAAGACAATGCCTCTTTTGTGTGAGAATGAGAGTACTATAAATATTGGTCATAATCTGGTACTTCATGGCAAAACCAAACATATTGATATTCAGTATCATTTTATCCGTGATCATGTGGCCAATGGAGACATTTCCATCTCATATGTCAACACCAAAGATCAACTCGCCGATATTCTCACAAAGCCTCTTGATGAGAATATATTCAAACAATTGAGGAGTGAGATCAATGTCGTATGTGCAAGCAATTTTAGTTGATTGGAAATCTTGCATACACACTTATACTATACTTCTATTTGGTTCTTAGATGTACACATAGACATAGGGGGATTTAGCTCAATTAATGAGTCAATACTACTCCTATAATGCATAAATAAACAAATCATGCATAATGGTCATCTCTATGACAAAATATGCTTCAATGATGAGTTTCGACAGCGCATCCATGATATTATCTTCGTCGTGTCATATCGAGCATACTCATACATGGTGGCTACAACCACCACCCCTATCATGGGTTTTGAGTGTTGATGAATTGTCTTGGAAATTCATTTGGTTTTTGATTCATATGCATATTTGCTTTTCATATTCCATATCACATCCAATGTTGCTTAATTGGACTTTCATCTTTCCCCATTGGATGTGTGTAGGAAACCATCATGCTAAAAAATTTGTTCACATGTGTCTATAGTCATTTCCTAGTATTCCTCTATCTCTCTAAGTATTGCATCTATATTTGTACATGGTCAAAAAAATATTCCGGTGCAAAAATGTAGAACACCCACTGAGGCAAGGAAACAAGAACTAGGAATTTTGGAAAGCAAAATTGGGAAAATAAACTTGGCAAACAAAAAAAAATTGGAGAAAAACTGGCCTCAGGCCGGCCTAGGCCGGCGTGGAGGCCGACTGGCTCTATTTGGTGTCCAGACTCGGGCGCAGGCTCCCCGGCCTAGGAAGGATCCTATGCCGGCCAGTTCTATTAGGGTCCCGGCCTCGACCCTGGCCTTGACGCCGGTCAGGCCGACTCGCCTAGGAGTCCACTTGAAGGCTGCGTGGGGGGATGTTTCCACACATCCCCCATCTTCCCCAACCTCCCTTGCCCGAAAAACCACCATTAGAGCCCTCCTCCTCCATTGCCCCACCCCTCCCCCAGCCATCCTAGCCCCTCCCTACACCTCCAAGCCCACATATCTGAAGGCCCTCTCTCCGATCTCTCCACTCCTCCACAAGGATTCACCATTGGTGGAAGGTTGGATGTGCTCCCCTCCATTATTGGTGCTCTAGTAGTATCTACCCTCCCTTGAGTTCCTAGGTGCATTCTCAGCCAAGTTAGTGCAATGATGTCGTCTTCGGGTATGTTTTTGGTCTTCTCCCTCTCAAATCCCCTCTTTCTTTCCGGTTAGCCATCAATTTTGGGATTTGTGAGTTCCTCATGCTAGGGCTCAAGTTCATGTGCTATTCCACTCTATTCCTCATAGCACACATTCACCTAGGGTAATCTAGAGATGTTGGTTAGTGTAGTTTGGTGACTAGATTTCCTATAAATACTCAATCCATCACCAATTTATGCTCCCTAAGATCCCTAGTGTTTCCCTAATTTTCATTGCCACACATAGGATTTTTTTCGTGACCATGTACACTTATTATGCATACTCGTACCTATGCTATCAATATCACAGGTAGGGATGATGATTCTCAAGACAAGTTCCAAGGCAAAGATCCCGCCACCTATGTTCGCAAGAAGGGTAGTGCATCTCAAGTTTGTGGCTCCACTCCTTCTCAGAACAAGAAACTTCCAGTCAATCCAAAGGAACCAGTTCGTGCATCTGTAAGAAGCTCCCCACATCGGTCTTTGAGGAATCTTGGTTTGTGTACAATCCATATGAGTTTGGGCAGCGCACTTGCAGGGTCAACCGGTTCTATTGCAAAATGCATCAACAACTGTATGAATTTTCCATCTGCTCCTTGAAGAACCCCTTTGTGTCACAACATTTCTTTGATTTGGATGAAGCAAGGAAGAAATGGCCAGCTGTCATGGAGATGATGGACTTTCATGGAATAAGTGCTCTCATGAAGATTGACCGCCCCTTTGCTCCCGAGCTTCTTCGGGAATTATATGCTACCATTTACTTCTCTGAAGGGCCTCGGGTAGTGACTTGGATGAGTGGTTGTATCAAGTGTACCGCCACACTTAGTGAGTTTGCGGGTCTTCTCGGAATCACCATTCTCTCCTATGGTTTACACTCGGATCCATGGTGAGACTAGGCATCTGATGAGGGCTGCGGGGGGCATTCTCCATTGTTATCCTCAAGATCTTGGGTCCAAATACATTCCTAAGGCTGCTTACTTCACCGACTTTTGGTATGTCACCCATACCATTCCGAGGAACACTATCAATGTCAAGTTTGGAGAGAAGGGTGAGGTTCGCAAATGGCTTGTCAATCTTCTCTATCACATTGCTCGTGAAAAGACCTTCAACAAAAATCTGGACATCATGGACTACATTTTGAATGAGATGAAGATAGTGATCCGTGAAGGCAAGGTTCTTATTTATGGTCAATACCTTCAAGTGATATTTGAGTCCAAGATACCTGCTGCTCTCATTTCCAACTATGAGATGACCACTCCCACCATTCTCTCTCTCAATGGCCCTTCCCATGATGCTGCACAACACACATCCAAGAGGGATCACACCGCTATGCCTGAGGAGATTCCCAGCTCTCCCTCTGTTGATGGTGCCACTGACACTAATGTTCCAGTTGCTAAACCCAAAAAGTTTACCCTCAAGTCTGCCCTTCAGAAGATGAACTGTTTTTTCATTGATCAACGGTCCAAAGCATATAAAGCATATAAGAAGGAAGAGATCTTACGCCGCAACCAAAGGCTCATAATGGAGAAGCTTGTGATATTCCTGTTGCGGCTAGCTCTGATGAGCTCCCTGAGAAGTCTTGGATGTCCAAGCACACATATTGTCTTGGCGACGACGCTTCTTCCCTTGGGGAGTTTTGGTCTAGCAACAATGCAGAGGCTAGATCCAGTAGGGTTGTTATTCCACAAGGTGAAGATGGAGACCAAGATGATTAGGAAGATCTGGAAAACGATGGCGATGATGATGACCTGGCTGATGGTGACGATGAATCTGATGAGGACTTCATGGAGTGATCCCTTGGATGCGTAGTTTCTCTTTCCCTTTTTGGTGTTTTGATGCCAAGGGGGAGAGAGATATATTTAGGACTTTCGGGGATTTGCATTGGGAGGGCATTGTATCATTCTTTTGCGTCTTCTATTTGCAATTTGCTTTCAAATCTTAGTTGAACTCTATTCATTTTTATGTGTTGTGGAACTTCGTTATCCGTATAATATTGTAAGACTATGTCATCCCCGAGGATTATCTATCTATATTATGAAGACCATGGTGAGCTTAAATCTGTCATTCATCTAGGATACGTATGATATGCTAAATGATTTACATGTTAAAATTCCTACTCATTGTCTTCATATCTAAATGACTAGCTATTGTTGAGAAAATATTGATGTATAATTCATTGGGGGGAGTTATCATATCTATGTTCGTGTGCCCTTAAATCTAAATGAATTGTTAAAACTTGGGCATGCATCAAGGGGGAGCTAGGAGAAAACTGCAAATCTTAAAATTATATATTTCTACTTGAAAATCCATGTGTTGTGTCGTGGTGGTATCACGGCAGATGCCATGGGATGGCTAAAGTGTTGGGGCCGATGGACGCTGGAGGTGATCGGGGAGGGATCACACGGCGAGTAGTCGCGTGTAGGATGTCTCAAGCACTGCAAACAACACGATCTTACCCAGGTTCAGGGCCCTCGTGTGGAGGTAACACTCCTACTCCTGCCTTTCTCTCTATATGTGTGTAACCGAGTAGCCACAGTACAAATCAGACCTTCAGCCGAGTAGCCACTCTAGCTCTCTAGTTCTCTCTATGTGAAGTGAAGCAATGTTCTGGATCATAAGGCAACGTCCCTTGCGTAGGAGGGGGCAGGGCACCTTATATAATGGTGCCCAGCCGAATAGAAAAAGACTATAAGGTACGCCTGATGGGACAGGCGCACTGCAGAATAGAGCACGCCTCCGGCTTCTCGCTGACGCGGGTGCGGGAAGTCGTCGCGCCGTTCGGAGATGGGACCTGTCCACCTTGTCAGTGAGATAGAGTAGGCCCCTAGCCCTGTCCTGTCCCCTCTGTCAGTGACAGGACTTGACAGGCGCCTACCGCACTGTAGCCACGCCGTAGCGCGCATAATCACGCGCTCCGTAAGTTGAACCGCACGCCAGTACGGACGCAGGATACGCGGGATCCCTTGTCAGAACGGCTCCATTGACTTCTGGTCCGAGTAGGAAAGCACTCCCTCTACTCGGACCAACTCCTCTACTCGGACGAACATAACTTGCTTGGTTTCTCCTCTTGGCCATTGGTTGGTACGGCCGGATAGAAACCTACCGGGTAGCAAGTACCGGGTAGTCATCTACCCGGTCAAACAGCACCTTTGAGCTTGCCTTTAGCACTTTCCTTACCCCTACTCGGGGGTAATCCCCCGACATTAGTCCCCGAAGCTGGTAGAGTCCTGCGGACTTGTTCACTGGGTCCTGCCAGCTTAAAACAGAAACTGTCTTCATGAACGAGAAACGCCGAGTTGCACTCCAACTCGAACCAGTAACTCCTTCTCGAATCTCTTCAACTGCGCTCACGAGACCACCTTCCTGGTAGCTGAGTAGAGCAATTTCTCTCCTGAGCTGCCGAATAGAATGACTTAGTGAAATTTCGAACTCACTCCCGCTGAATCGGAGCGAATCCACCTCTTCGTGTCGCTACGGGGCACGTGTCACACCCCTGTGCCCCCGACGCCTCGGTGCCTGGGATACGGCAGGCCATGCGCCAATAACTGCAACCCTGGCCCACTAGCCTGTTAGGTCACCTCAACCGTACTCGAGTGCCCACGATCTCGACGTGGGATTAACTGCGCCCGTTACGCGCACGATATGCGTTGTGTGCGTTTCTAACGGTTGCGCAACCCACGCCGCACGATCTCCGCGCACGATCAATCCACGATTAATCCATCAGTAACGGCAACTCGCGGGGGCGAGATAAATACCCCCGCGACGCTCCCTTCCCTTCTTTCCAGTTCTTCCCAATCTTGCGCCCCCTCGTCTCTCCGCCGCCGTCGAGCACACCGCCACCGCAAATACTTGCTGCGTCGCTGCTCCACGCACCGCGAGAGAGGCAGAGAGAGACTCCTTCGCTCACCTCCGCCTCCAATCTCCCCTGAGTGCTTCCGCTTCCATGGCTTCTCACAGAGATGATGATGCCGCTGCCCGCGCCGGTTGGGAAGGATCAGAAGTCACCGCAGAAGACTGCCAGTGGCTCGTCAACACGCGCCGCGTTCCTCCCGGCGTCGTGTGCAGGCCCCCAGGTACCGAAATCATCCCCAAGCCCGAGAAGGACGAATACGTAGTCTTTCTCGCCCACTTCAAACGGGGATTCGGCCTTCCTATTTCCGAATTCTTTGCCGAATTCCTCAATCATTTTGGCCTCCAGCCACACCATCTTCCACCCAACGCCCTTGTCATGCTTTCTATCCACGCCGTAGTGTGCGAAGCCTTCTTAGGCGTCTACCCAACCATCCACACTTGGGCTAGGTACTTCTTCTTCCGAAAGCAGAGTGTTCCCAATCCTGGGCACACCGAGAGCGCTCGCACGATGACCGGATGCGCCATGATGATACAGCGCAAGACCGGGCATCACCCGCGGGTTAAGGGATTGGAGACTGTGCGCAAGTGGCAGCGCAGTTTCTTGTACGTGAAGAATGCTGCTCTCGAGAAGGGGAAGCCTATCGAGGACCGAATCAGGCTTCCAAAGTTCAAGAATGCGCGGCCCACCCAGCAGAACTGGGGCTACGACCCCAAGAAGACCATCGAGGATGTCCTTCAGGTCGAGCGACGTCTGACTGAGTTGGTCTCGGAAGGGCTCCATCCGGACGATCCCATCGCGTGCTGGATATCACGCCGAGTGCTCCCACTCCAGCGTCGATCGCACAAGATGTGCCACATGGGAGGATCCCGAGATTGCACAAGGACAACGATATTCGAGCTCAGCACAACTGAGGTGGCCATCTGGGCTAGATCCATCAT
The DNA here is from genome assembly GCA_028641055.1 of Alopecurus myosuroides. Lineage (NCBI taxonomy): Eukaryota > Viridiplantae > Streptophyta > Magnoliopsida > Poales > Poaceae > Alopecurus > Alopecurus myosuroides. The sequence continues at coordinate 308,657,579 of CM054057.1, read as the reverse complement.
GCAGACAACGCTCTCCGACACCTGGATGTATGGCTTCGTGCCATATAGCCGCCTCAAGCCCATTGGAAAGGTTAGCCTTCGGTGCTTTGCTTTTGTACATTGATACCGAGTAGGTGGCTTCTCAGCTTTGTATGCTTAGTCTTGGCATGTTGCACCGAGTAGAGTATCACAAATATCCTTTTGGCTTTATATGCTTTGTGTTTGCACGCCATGTCGAGTAGAAATCCTTAGCTGAATATGCTTTATGTTTTCATGCTATTCCGAGTAGAACCCCTTAGCTTTATGTGCTTTATGTTTGCATGCTATGCTGATTAGAACTCCTTAGCTGAGAACTCAACTCACTTGTGCTATCTGTTTGCCTCTACAGCACATCGATCGCCAGGGCGAAGAAGATACTGAAGTCTTCGAGGGAAATTGGTCTGATGACCGAGAAGAGGACGATGAGACCGCCTACGACACCCAAGACACCCTCTGCATCCCTCACGCCAATCATCCTGGTAAGCACCGAGTTGACGCGTCTATCCAGGATTGGTCCGAGGATGACGAAGGTGACTAAGTTCACCTTTCTGCTTGCGAGTAGCGCACTCTGATTTCTTTTTCTGTATTTCTGAATCTCTCACTTCTTCTACTCTGCAGAGGATCCTGAGCTCGACGACGACGAGGAGCCCCTGGAGGTTAGTCCTCTATCTGTGGCTGCTCCCACAACTCGAAGAGGGTGGGCAGTGGCGACTAGGAGCCTCCTCCGAAGAAAGCCAAGAAGACAGAAAGAAAGAAAACCACCGCCAAAAGACAACCCCCCACCAGCAAAGGGTAAGTTACTCCATCCGAATACCCACTCGTCACTGCTTCTTGCTATGCACTTCTGCTTCTCCCTTTTTGAACTATTTCCTTCTTCCAGCGCCCCTCTGGACGCTGATGCCGCTGCAGCCCCCACTCGATCCAAGAGGAATGCCGTCGTGGATCTCGAGAAACTCGTCGATCTCTCCGACGAGGAGGAAGAGCAAGACCAGCAGGACATGATGCGTGCGTCCTCTCCTATCAAAGTGGAAGAAGATACCGGCGCCGAAAACACTGGCGCCGGTGATGATGTTGATGATGAGAACCTGGAGCAGCAGACTGACGCGCACCAGACTGCGCAGGATGCTGCTCACACCGAGATGCCACCCTCTCCCCCAGCTGCATCAGCTGGGGAGAATGCTGAAGAAGACACCGAGAATCAAGACCGTGCCGCCCTGGAGCGGCAAGATGACAATACCGAGCAGCAGGACACTCAAGCTGCAGCTCAAGACGATCCCGCGGCCAAGCCGCGGGTAGAAGAAGTTCCGGACACGAGACCTGATCCCGCTGCCGAGCAGCGGGTAGAAGAAACTGTGGTGGAGCCCGCCGGCCAAAGCAAAGCGCAGCCAGACGCTGCGCCGGGTAGCCGCCCCCTGTGCCGCCTACCCAGCAGGCGACTCCACCGAAAGCACCGATTCCTCCACCAAAGCAGACTGCATCAAAGACCACTTCTCAACAAGTGCCTCCGTCTGCTCCGCGCCAAGCGACTCCCTCTGCTTCTCGGGCGGACACCGCTCCTAGCCCCAAGAAGGCTACCAAGCTTGAAGCTGCGCCTACACGAAAGAATCCACCGCGCAAAGTTGCACAGGCTGGAGACCAGATGCCACCACCCAAGCCACCAATTGCGCCAGCCGGGAAGCCGGTAACAAAGAGCACACAACTCACCATCAGCGGGTCCACCTCTAGCAGCAAATCGGCTGCTGCTGGATCTGCTGGCCCTGGCGAAGGGCCGAGTGCCGAAGGTGCTGTCCGCGCACAAGCCAGCTGGCCGCAATACCTGCTGGAGGTGTCCAAGCAACACGATATCTCACAGGCCAAAGGTGAGAAGCGGCTTTCTGCCTTGAAGGGAGGTCAGGCCAAGGCTGTCGACGTCAAGTCCAAAGGCAAGGGACCAGCACCAGTTCCTTCGCTCATATCGCGCGGAGCCGAATAGGATGAGATCGAATCGGAGGGCCTGACCGCGGTCCTGGACCGGGTAGCATTTGTGGACAAAGTTTGGGAAAGCGATGCTCATGGCGTCCCAAAGTGGAATGGCCTTACGCTGGGTCCAGTTGATCACTACCGCGTCGACTGGAACAAGGCCGATATTGGCTCTGTTCCAATGACCATCGCCTCCCCCACCTGCACTCTGGCCGGGAAACTGTTCTGCCTCCGCAAAGCCACCGAGGACGTCGAGCAATCATATGATGTAAGTGTTTTTTTCCTTTCTTGCTTTTTCCGAGTTGCAGTTTCTCTGTTCCTCTTCTCTTTTCTTCTGTTCTTCTTTTCCTCTTAGGCACTCCCAGTCCCCGAGATTCGAGCCGAGTAGGCGAAAACTCGACCGAGTTGCCGTCTACTCGGGGCAAATCTTCCAAAATTCTCAAACTTTTTCTCTTCTCTCCTACAGAATAGCCTCCTCAAGAGGACAAAACTGTTCCGCCGGCTGCTATGGAACCATCGGATTGCCAAGGACCTCCTCGAGGCTCTTGAAGCCGAGAAGAAGGATAGTGCAGCAATGGAGCAGGCGGCATTGGACAAAACTCTCCAGATTTCTGAAGTGGAAGGTAAGCTCTTAGCAATTCGGTTTGTGCGTTTTGTGTTTACGCCCGTTTGTTTGCTTTTTGCTTTAACTTGGTTACTCTGCAGGCAAGCTCAACGAACTGATGGAGAAGCATCGCGACACAAGGAGCAATTTGGACGAGGGCAGTCCCCGAGTTCAATTTCAGATTATCGAATAGAATTTTAACTCGGGTAAGGAAGTACATACATAGTTTGCTCATGAGTGAAAACGTCAGAGTAGAGCTACATTCCAAGGGCGCTTAGATTCCTCTCCAGCTCTATCCGGCCTGTTCCTCTGGGGTGCCTGTGCGTCAACTAGATAGTAGGCATCATTGTGCAAAGCCTTGCTCACAATGAAAGGCCCTTCCCACGGAGGGGATAGCTTGTGCATCCCGGCCGTGCGCTGCACGAGCCTAAGGACCATGTCTCCTTCTCGGAAAACCCTTGGGTTCACTTTCCGGCTATGATAACGCCTCAAGTTTTGCTGGTAAACAGCTGAACGTGACAAAGTTAGCTCTCTTGCTTCTTCCAGCAGGTCAACGTCATTTTCTCGAGCTTCTCTAGCCTCTGCCTCAGTGTAGAGGGTTACTTGGGGTTAGTCATGCTCTAGGTCAGTGGGCAACACGGCCTCAGCTCCATATACCAGGAAGAATGGTGTGTAGCCGGTTGACCGGTTAGGGGTAGTCCTTAGACTCCACAACACCGCTGGAAACTCGTCTAGCCAACACCCAGGTGTTTTTAGCAGTGGCTCAATCAGCCTTGGCTTTATGCCGGATAACACCATGCCATTTGCTCTTTCAACTTGCCCATTGGAGGCATGATGCGCAACAGATGCAACATCTAGCCGAATGCGCTTCTCTCTACAGAACCTTGCAAAAGCACCCTCAGCAAAGTTTGTGCCATTATCCGTGATAATGCTGTGCGGGTAGCCATATCTCAGGATCACATCCTTCAGAAAACTCACAGCAGTGGCTCCATCGCACTTCCGAATAGGCTTTACCTCAATCCACTTGGTGAACTTGTCAACCATGACCAGGATGTGAGTCATGTTGCCTCTAGCCGGCTTGAAAGGACCCACCATATCCAAACACCAAACTGCAAATGGCCAAGTAATGGGAACGGTCTTCAACTCGGAAGCTGGCATATGAATCTTACTTGCAAATCTTTGGCAGCCGTTGCACTTTCTCACAATATCTTCAGCTTGCTTCAAGGCAGTGAGCCAAAAGAAGCCATGCCGAAAAGCCTTGTTGACCAGAGCCCGAGAAGAGGCGTGATGCCCGCATTCTCCTTGGTGTATCACCACCAGAATTTCTTCTCCTTCCTCTGGCTCTACACAGCGCTGCAGCACACCAGTAGGACTTCTTCTATGCAGCACATCTCTGAAGATAGTATATCCCTTGGATCTTCTCTGGATCTGCCTTGCGGTAACCTCATCACTTGGCACGTTGCCGTCCTTTAGAAAGGATAATATGGGCAGAGCCCAACTCGGTGTCTCCCGGATGGGAAACACTGGTTCGTCCAGTTCCATTGGATCAGCCACCACTTCCTCTTCTGAGTTGGGGACGAGGTCACGAGTCCCCGAGCACTCAGCAAGGACCCCCTCAATGAATGCGACAGTCCCCGAGTTAGGAGGGGCAGTCCCCAAGTAAGAAGGGCCAGTCCCCGGGTTGCAGGTGCCAGTCCCCGGGTTGGAGACGGCAGTCCCCGGGTTCTCTTTTGCAGCCTCCCAGTCAATCTCCATTGGAACAACTTCCTCGCCAGGCAGAGAAGGAACGAATATAGACTCCGAGTTGGGGGATGGCTTGATAGATGGCTTTCTCAAATGCTCCAAGGCAATCCCAGCCGGGATGTACTGCCGAGAAGACCCCAACTTGGACAGCTCATCAGCTACGTCGTTCTCTGCTCGGTGTATGTGTTGGAAATCGCATCCTTCAAAGAAACCAGTCATGGTCTGCACCAGAAACCGATACGATGCCATGTTGGCATCTAGAGCATCCCAGGTGCCTGATACTTGCTGCACCACCAGATCCGAGTCGCCATAACAGATGATGCGCTGCACGCCAACCTCCTTGGCTACCTTCAAGCCGTGTACCACGGCCTCATACTCTACTACATTGTTGGATGCTTTGAAATGGATTTGCAGCACATACTTGAGTTGATCCCGCTTGGGTGACGTGAGCACCACGCCAGCACCAAGGCCTTCCTTCACTTTGGAGCCATCAAAATGCATCTTCCAGTAGTTGGCTACTGGCGAAGGAGGCTCATACTGCACCTCAGCCCAATCCACGAGGAAATCTGCTAAGATCTGTGACTTGATGGCTTCTCGTCTTGCGTACGAAGGAGCGTACGCGACTAGCTCAATCGCCCACTTGGCTACTCTGCCACTTGCTTCCTTGTTTCCCATGATGTCCGAGATGGGAGCAGAACTCACCACGGTAATGGGATGCTCTTGGAAATAGTGCTTCAGCTTCTTGGCGCCCAGGTACACGCCGTAAGTCATCTTATGGTAATGCGGGTAGTTCTACTTGGAGCTGAACAGCACCTCACTGAGATAGTATACCGGCCGCTGCACAGTCTTGCCTTCCTCTTCTCTCTCCACCACAATCACAACACTGAGCACTCGGTTAGTTGCAGCAATGTACAACATCATTGGCTCTTTGGGTAGCGGACTAGCCAAGATGGGAGCGCTACCCAGCATGGCTTTCAACTCCTTGAATGCTACATCAGTTTGCGGTGTCCAGACAAACTTGTCGCTCTTCTTCATCAATTGATACAGAGGCAAGGCCTTCTCGCCCATTTTGCCCAGGAAGCGGTTCAGAGAAGCCAAGCAACCAGTGAATTTCTGCACATCCTTCAGTGACCTCGGCAAAGACATGCTCTCTATAGCTTTTATATTTGAAGGATTGGCCTCAATGCCACGACTGGATACCAAGAAGCCGAGTAGCTTGCCAGCCGAGACACCAAAGGTGCATTTAGTCGGGTTCAGCTTCATTTTGTACTTGTGCAAGTTGGCAAAGGTTTCCTCAATGTCACTAAGCAGAGTATGTGTTTTATTCGTTTTGATGACAATGTCATCTACGTACACCTGCACATTTTTGCCAATTTGATCATGCAAGCATTTCTGCATGCATCTCTGATAGGTAGCCCCAGCATTCCGCAACCCAAAGCACATGACACGATAGCAATAAGCCCCGTACGGGGTAACAAAGGCAGTCTTTATTTGATCAGCAGTGTTGAGAGCTATATGATGAAAACCAGAGTAGGCATCTATGAAAGACAAAAGCTCACAACCAGCAGTGGAATCGATCACCTGATCTATACGGGGTAGCGGAAATGGATCCTTCGGGCATGCCTTGTTCAGGTCGGTGTAGTCCACGCACATACGCCATGCGGTATCGGCCTTGGGGTCCTCCTTCTTCTTCTCAACCATAACCGGGTTGGCTAGCCAGTCCGGATGCAATACCTCCATGATAAAGTTGCTTATCAGCAACTTGGTGATCTGATCACCGATAGCTTTCCTGCTCTCATCACCAAAGCGGCGCATAGCCTGCTTAACCGGCTTGGCGTCATGCCGCACATGTAGCGAGTACTCAACCAAATCCCTCGGGACACCTGGCAGATCCTCATTGGACCAGGCAAAGACGTCCCGATTCTCACGGAGGAAGTGGAT